>PVIU01000032.1:0-67800 GCA_004026605.1 Ondatra zibethicus | reverse complement strand
CAGTCTCTATGAAGCAGGAACTCAGAAGGACTATCTCATCTTCCTTAGGCAACTTCAGCAGTCATTTTTCTGTGGGTCCTGTATGTCCAGTTTATACAGCATACCATCAAACAGTCCAGGCAAGGGCAGTTTCTTGCCCAAATGGCTAGTGAAGGCAAATTTCTATGAGTTGTTTGTTTTTTTTTTTTTTAATGCCTGTCAACTTCCCTGAAGTAATTGGTGCTGTCAGAAGCAGACATGTCTCATTGTCAAGAAAAGTCTAAGTTCTTAAAACATTTTAAATGCCATATCCTTTGCATCTCTGAAAGGTTTGAAGAATACCTATCCATCTGAAATGTATTTCTGTATGTCCAGAAAGCCTAACATGACTATCATTTTGACTATTATAAATGACTCTCTATTAATCTGTATTTTTAAATATACATTACATTTTTAGATGAGTTGCACAAACACAATACCTTAAACAAGAGCAGAAATACATATAACAAAACTGACCTTAAATTTGTATCACTAAACCAAGATGCATACCAGTGCAAAGTATTTATTTCTGTATCATATGCCCTTTTAAAAGAAAACTAACATTTATAAACAATATTTGGGAATTTGGGCATAGTTTTCTCTAAACTGCTTTCTTATTTTTGTTAGATAAAGTAGTTTTGGGGGTTTACAGAGACCTTTTGGAAGAATTGGGGAGGAGAAAATATGAGAAAAAAAATTTTTCAAGGAGAAAAGTGTGTTGTGCTGGGAACTTTGTGGGCTGTGAGAGAGGACTAGAGGAAGCCACACACAAGGCCTGCCGTGCCGCCTGCGCTCAGCTGACGGGGGTCCAGGCAGAGTCCAGGCTAGCCGTGAGTGTGAAGGTGGATATACTGATGCTAAGATGTGAGCCCTAGGAGAGTTTAAAAGTCCAAATTAAAAAAAAAATACACAGAGCCAAAAATAAGGTGGAAAAGGGAGCTATAACGTAGAGGCTACTAGATTTACAGTAAAAACCACAGAGTTCAAGACCGTGTTGTGGGGCACCAGAGTGGACCTGTGCACCAGGGAGCACATGAAGTCCACACAGGGAAATCACTTGTTGCTCGGTCTGGACACCTTATAGAAGGGGCCTCTGTGGGCAGTGTCTGCTCCCTGGAGGGCTCTCACAGGCTCAGCAGACAGGGCTGTCTAGGGTGATTCCAGAGCCTACCAGGTTGACAGCCAAGATCGAGCACCTCTGTATGTTGTGTGCCATGCGGCTAGATTTAGAAAGAGCTTCAGAGAGATACAAACAGCGAACAGTTAAACACAGCAATGCTGTAACTGTTGCTTCAATGAGATGCTGGATGGCCGCTGTTGAAAAGATGATCGGTGCTAGCTACCGAGTCACATGGTCAAGACATCACAAAGCACCATTCCCTACCTCCAGTGGCTTAAGAGACCTACTAAGTGCTGGTGAGCCCCAAGCAGTCAGTGTTCCTGTGCCTGCCTGGTGGGAACACCTTAGTGAAGAAAGCTCCTGACAAGTGGAGTGTGGGCTGCCTTAGTGTGCAGTGTTCCCACTGGACAAGCACCTGGAGGCTGACAGCACGTGAACACACACACACTTGTGCCCATGGTAGCTCTACACTGGACACAGCCCCGAGAGTATGAGCTGGCGAATGTGCCTTGTGTATCCATGCAGCGGAATGCTGCACATCAGTCAAGTTGGGTGGACTGTCAACCACGCGGCAACAGTGAGCTGAACCTCTGCAGTGTTGCAGTGCATGAAATCAGCCAGATGGTCAGAAATGCATCCTGCATAACAATTGCCCTGCTAGGGAGTCCTAGGGCAAATAGATCCCTGACAGTAAGCAAGGGGAGCAGTCACCAGTGGCTGGAACTGTGGGAGGAGACTTGGCTATAGGAGGGTGTAAGGGGGCTTCTGGGCCTGGGGTAGCTCTGTATGGTATAATGGAGGCCACAGGACCAGCATTTTCCATTCTGGCCAAATTGTACATTGAAAGTTGATAACTTTGTATATGTACTGTATTACCTCAATAGAGTTGATTTTTAAAAAGCAGTACCATTTTAATTACAGTTGCAACATAGACTTGTTCTTGTACTGATGATTATTTTGGTCAGTGCAAAGGCAGTAGCTCTGAGTGTGACTCACTTTCAGCTGAGGGTCATGTCCTAGTTCTGATTCCTAAGGTCACAGGAGTGTATTGGTATAGAACCTGAGCTGGGGAGATGGCGCAGGTTCAGAGCACTTGCTGTTCCAGCAGAAGATCCGGGTTTGATTCCCAGCACCCATGTCGGATGTCTCACAACCACCTTTAGTTTGAGGACTCCAGCGCCCTCTTCTGGCCTCCTCAGGCACTACACTGACACATAACACAAACACAGGGTCAGGGGTTGGTTAAAATATATATTGTGCTCTCGTAGTACAAGGCTGAGTCCAGCCTCCACACAGATTTTGATTTAAATATTAATGCTGGAAGTGACAGGCTAGGACACCTGTATACAAAGTGAGTCTGAAACATCTTTGGGTAAACAAGATTGGAGATGGCAGTCAAGCTAAATTAGAATCCCCAGAGACTGAACTAGGGACATCTTGAATAACGAAATAATCTTGTGATGGATTATAATCCAAAGGGTGCACCCAAGACCAGCAAGCTCTCTGCTTACTGTGAGGGGCTATGGTTAAGTGTCAGGTAACCTATGGGTTCAGTTTTCTCACTCCATTTGACCTTGGATAACTAAAAAACAGCTGGGCTTTGCCATAGCTTGTCTTTTTGTGTTTCCTCCTGAGTCTGTTGGACTGTGGGAGGTCCTTGGCCCTTTGGGGGACTTAGAGTGGGACCTTAAGGCTGTAGGTGCCACCCTGGGGTTGTCTGTGAATCTGAGGAGGAGCTTCACTGGCCAGAGACTATGAAAAGATTGGTAAGCCACACACAGTGCTGTGAGCTGTAGTCCCAGACTCTGGGGAGGCCGAGGCATGAGATTATTTGAGCCTATGAATTACAGATCAGTCTGGACAGTAGTGCAGGACCGTGTCTTAAAACAGCTAACGAAACCAGAAGTTAATATGCTTGTGCTTGTAGCACGATTAATAAAAACCCAGAGATAGAAACTGGGGTTCAGCCTGAAGGTCAGAAATGCAAAACAGCCAGCCACTGTCTCTTACCTCTACTCAGACTGAAATGGCGATCCTGCCTCCAGGAATCTCAGAATGAGACTGTGTGTGAGAGCTGTCTCCTCCTGTCTTATATTCCTCTCTAGTGTTGGGATTAAAGGTGTGCACCACTACTGCCTGGCTTCTATGGCAAACTGTAGTGTGGCTACTGGGATTAAAGGTGTGTGCCATCACTGCCTGGTCTGTAAGCCTGGCCAGTGTGGCTATTTTACTCTCTAAACTTCAGGCAAGTTTTATTTATTAAAATATAAATGAAATATCACTACATGGACTGACTCCATACTCACTATTTAGCTCCTGCCTCAGCCTGCTTAGTGCTGGTTTTACAGGCACCATCATGCCTGACCTCATTGTTTTACTCTATTAGAAATAGTCCTAAAATTGTATTTTAAAACCCTTGTATGAGGGGTTGGTTAAGAGTGCTGGTTGCTCTTCCAAAGGATCCATATGGCGGCTCACACCCTTGTGTAACTCCAGTTCCAGGGGATCAGACACTGCAGGAACTAAGCATGCAAGTGGAACATAGACTTATACACAAAACACCCATACACATAAAGTCCTCTTAAGAAAGATTTAACACAAAACTTGAAATGACCAGTGTCATAACCCACTACTGTCCTTGAAATGACCAGTGTCGTAACTCACTGCTGTCCTTGAGATGACCAGGGTCGTAACCCACTACTGTCCTTGAAATGACCAGTGTCGTAACCCACTGTCCTTGAAATGACCAGTGTCGTAACCCACTGCTGTCCTTGAAATGACCAGTGTCATAACACTGCTGTCCTTGAAATGACCAGTGTCGTAACCCACTACTGTCCTTGAAATGACCAGTGTCGTAACTCACTGCTGTCCTTGAAATGACCAGTGTCGTAACTCACTGTCCTTGAGATGACCAGTGTCGTAACTCACTGTCCTTGAGATGACCAGTGTCGTAACCCACTGTCCTTGAGATGACCAGTGTCGTAACCCACTGCTGTCCTTGAAATGACCAGTGTCGTAACTCACTGCTGTCCTTGAGATGACCAGTGTCGTAACTCACTGCTGTCCTTGAGATGACCAGTGTCGTAACCCACTGTCCTTGAGATGACCAGTGTCGTAACCCACTGCTGTCTTCTGCTTCGGTAGCTGTCAGCGCCATCCTAAGTTGAGTGGTTCTGAGTTCTGTGTAGTGAGGTCCTAGCAAAGTAACTTAGGGAGAAGTGTTTACTGGGCTTACACTTCCAGTGCCAGTCCATTGGTAAGGAGGTCAGGGCAGGGACTCAAGCAAGCATCTGGGAAGGTGCTTGGTGTCCCACACAGCATTACCTCCAGCCAGGGAATTCATGGCCAGAGAAGTGCATCAAGAACCATGGAGGACGCTGCTTGCTGACCCACACACAGGCCCATACCCAGTCAGCCCAGGGAATGGTGCCACCCACAGTGGGCCAGCCCCTCCTTTATACATTAAAAATCAAGACAGTTCCCCACAGACATAACATGCCCAAAGGCCAGTCTCGTCTGGCTGTCCTTCAATTGAGACTCCCTTCTTTTAAAAAAGATTTTTTATTAGAATTATCTTATGTGTATGAGTGTTTTGCCTGCATGTATGTATGTGTGCCACATGTGTCCCTGGTGATCAAGAAGATCAGAAGAGGGAGTTGGAGACGCTCAGATTGGAGTTGCAGACAGTTGTGAGTTGCCATGTGGGTTCTGGGAATTGAACCTGAGTCCTCTACAAGAGCAACAAATGCTCTGAACCACTGAGCCAACTTTGCAGTCCAGAGACTCCCTTCTCTGGTGACCTTAGGCTGTGCCAAGTTGACTGGTTAGAGATAAGCAGGGTTTTAAAGAAGGGCGAGCAGACCCAGTGGGCGTTTACTAGAAGCTCCTCCTGTGCCGGGGCGGGCGGCTGCTTTAGCTCATCCAGGGAGGGTGTGGCAGCCATGGTTTGGGACTCAGAGTTTACTTCATCTGAACTGATTAACAGACCTTTTAAAATTTGAGTTTGTCATTTAATTTGGCCCACCAGAATTAAATATCCTCTATAAAATTATGCAGATTGTACTTGAAAAAAATTCACACTAGTCAGATCATTATAAGATATGTAATAGGCTGTGTATATTTTTTACATAGCATTACATGTGGAAAGAATTCAAGCAGTATGAAAGTGTATATGACAGCAAGGCAGTACTGGTTTGTTTTAGGCGTCATTATTAAGCTATGACTGTCCCCCAGCTCCCCAGTTAGCCTGCCCGACCAGCATCTGAAGCTCTCCTGGACGCTGTGACATGATAGGAAGGCAGTGGCTGGTAGTACCAGGCTTTGCGAAAGTGACGCCTTGATGATGTCCTCGGCGCTCTTAGGTTGTCCTGGTAAAGGCTTTTCAGTCCGTCTCCTCTTCCTTGGTCTCTGCACTCCAGATTGCACGGAGACGCTGCTGTCCACCTCCCTCTCATGTTCTCTCCTGATGACTGTGCACTTGAGAGCTTCTAGGAGCCCACCCTCCTCCCTGCCTGCCTCCTTGAGCCTCTGCTGCCCTGGTCATCCCAACTTCGGCCTCTGCTCCTCTTTCCCTAACCTTGGTCTTCAAACCCATTCAGAGTCCAATCTAAAATGCACTTTCCAGAATATTTTCTATTTATTGTTTTTCCTCTGGAGGCGGTGGCATGTGACCTTGGGGAAAGAGTCATTTTCGTGCTGCCCCTTTCTCCTTCAAGACGCCCTGTGTCAGCCCTCTGTGCCCTTGCTTGCACTGATGTACATCCTGTTCTGGGGAGATGATTCAGTGGATAAAGGGCTCGCTGTGTAGCGCTCACACAAAAGTCCCAGGGGAAGCCCACATAGGTGGATCCCTGGGGCTCACTGGGCAGCCAGACTAGCCAAAGAAGCGAGTTCCAGACCCAGCGAGAGGCCCCTTCAGAGAAGCGAGTTCCAGACCCAGCGAGAGGCCCCTTCAGAGAGCCAGCTTTTGTCCTTTCACGTTGGACGCCTGTCTGCAGCCTGAACTCAGTGTGCTGTGCATTTGATGCATGTCTGCAGCCTGAACTCAGTGTGCTGTGCATTTGATGCATGTCTGCAGCCTGAACTCAGTGTGCTGTGCATTTGATGCATGTCTGCAGCCTGAACTCAGTGTGCTGTGCATTTGATGCATGTCTGCAGCCTAAACTCAGTGTGCTGTGCATTTGATGAAGAGGTCGTGTTTGTTTAGTGAGTGCTGTGGGTACATTTTAAATTTCTGTTAAAAATCTTTTTTCCCTTGTTATAGAATTCTGCATCCTTCTTAACTGATTGTAGAAAAGAATTTATTTCCATAGTAGGAACGGAGCATGGCAGCTGTCTGTATAAATAGCCGGCTCATTCCGTGTCTCTGAACACAGCTAATTGATCCTGTCTGTCTAGCTGAGACTGAGCTTCAGGTGTTAATTGTGTGAGTGCAAGAGGCTTGAGCTCACAGTGGGTGTGTCCTCAAAGGGAAGGCTCCACAGAGATCACAAGCAGACGTAGTTGAAGGGTCTAGTGTGTGACTGTCTAAACTGTAACCTCTTTAAACCGTAGGTACATGGAGCAGATCAGAGGGGAGGGGCAATGCCAGTGTTTGTTTCCAAAACCAGTTCAGTGTTATTTACCTTTCAAACAATTAATGTGATTACCATTGTGCTGAGAAGTAATTGGGGGGGCTCTGCCCTGAGCTCTTATGGCCCCTCCGGGACAGCTTTAGTTGGGACTTATTTTTTGATGGAACCCTAATTGCAGTTTTGGCTTTGTGCACACAAACAGAAGCAACTAATTGTTTAGGCAAATAGCAGATTAATTTAAATATGCATCCCTAATAAAACAAAAATGGTATCCATTATGGTCCTTGTTCCCATGCCGAGGAATATAAATATTGTGCTCAAGCACCATTAGGCGGAGTTCTTAAGGACTGTCATCGCGATTGCACAGTGGTAGCCCTTTCCAGATACGCGTAATCTTTACAAAAGCTAACATAAATCAGCTTAGACTCATTTAGATCCCATTTCTACTATGTGCAGTTTCATTACCACACTCTGGCTGGCCTCCTTTGGGAGGTGGAGGGGCGCTACAGACTGGCATGGGTGCCCATCCACAGCTGCTTAGCAGCCTTTATGTCTCCTCCGAAGCCTGGCCCTCGTCACTCATGTCACTGCTAATGACTTCCTGGTCTAGGGCAAGTGCTGAGTGCCTCTCGCCTGGCTGCTCATCAAGGTGGAGGGTACCAAGCAGGGAGCCGTGGAGCTGCCAGGTCCTGCCCTGGCCTACTTGGGGGGCTTTGGCCTTCACTCACTGTCTTCTCTCAGATGGCCTTTGAAGGACACAGTGTGTTCCTGTGTCTGCACCCTTTGCGAGTTTCTGCTGAGTAAACCGATTTTGTTGTAGTCCCAGCACTGGCTGGGGCTCTTTTTAGGTATGAACAGTGCCCAAGATGGATGCCTGCTCCCTTTGTTATGCTCTTGTGGGGCCTGGCCTCCAACTCTCAGAGCTGAGGCTGCTTCAGGAAGTGGGCACACGTTCCTAAGTCACCAGGTAGCTGCCAGGGACCTCTGTTTGCCATCGCTGAGCGATTTTCTTGTTCTACCTTGGCCTGAGATGCAGGGGGAGGTAGACGACACCTCAGTGCCTCCACACTCTAAGATCTGTTCCAAGCAGCAGCCCGAGGGCAGGCTCAGAGGACTGACTCATCTTTTGGCATCCACTGATCAGACCAGGGATGGGGACCAGGGTTCACATTTTGTTCTGTGCTTGGAGTAGAAGCCCTTGTGGGACGGAGCTGGTTCCTTAGAGGAATCTGGATTGTGGAGGCAGAGAGGAGGAAAGAATTGTAGAGATTGGAGGTGAGATCTGTGGTATGCACAAGTGGCCTTGGTCCTCAGTGTTCTCTAGCTTGCTGGTTCTGATCCCTTGTAAGTGTGTCCTGTCCTGTGTTAAATGGCCCTTGCCTGTCTGGTCAGTTTCATTCTGTGCAGCTCCATTGGGGTCTGCTAATGGCATACTCCTTCAGAAGCCAGCACTGAGGGGGTACAGAACCCCAGCACACAGCCTGCCTCTTCAGATGTCATCCACCCTGCTGCTGCAGCTGTGATGTGGCCATTCAGACGGATCCATGCCCAACTCTTAGATAGTGCAGCTGTTAGAGGACTGAACTGCTTTGGTTCTGACCGTCATTGTTGACATCTTCCTTAACAGCCATGTGGTGAACATGGAACACTCAACTCAGTGCCCAGAAAGGTCAGCTGCTCTTTGCCAAGTGGTAAGATCAGGTGTGTGTGTGTGTGTGTGTGAGAGAGAGAGAGAGAGAGAGAGAGAGAGAGAGAGAGAGAGAGATCTGAACAAAGTTTATAGCTTCCTTTCTGTTGCTGCGATAAAACACTGACCAGAAGCAACCGAGGGAGGAGGCAAAGGTTTCTTTGGGTCACATTTCTCAGTCCCAGTCCATTACTGAAGAAGGGCAGGGCGGGCGCTGAAGCAGAAACCGTGGGGGATGTTGCTCGCTCGCTCGCTCACTCATACATATCCCAGAACCACCTGCCCGGGAATGATGCTGCACACCGTGGACTGGGCCTGCCTGGTCAGTTAGCCATCAGACAGCCCCACCTCCACCCCATCATGCCCTCTGTGCAATTCCTGAGTTGAGACCTAACTCCTCAGGTGACTCTAGGCTGTATCAAGTAGACAGTTAACTCTTTGGAGGTCTACAAGTGAAGTGCTCCATAGAGGCCCCCAGAACTCCACTGCATGCAGTAAGGAATCTCTGTTCTATATCATCCTAACACAGCCCTTGATGCAGCACAGGGCACAGCACGCGCTTGCTCAGTGTGTGACTTTATTGGCTCTGACCTGCTGTACCACGGAGCATTCTCATAGCAGAAGGGATTCGCTTTTCATGTCTCTGCAGTCCTCAGGTTGAAAGGTACTGGGATGGAGCTATGTTTAGTCTGTTGTCTGTCTGTCCCTCACCTAAGCTCTCCCCTTTAGTGATGCAGGAGTAGGAGACCTTGTGCACACTGAGTGGGTGGCCGGTCACAGAGCTGCCCTGCTGCTACCCTGTGTTCTGGCAAAGCTTCTGGGTCTCTTGTGTTGAAGGGGATGCTGGCGAACAGAGGAGGCGGGTACATAGGGAAGCTCTCTTTCTTACTCATACCCTCTAAAAGATGCAGACCCCACCTGCTCCTGCAGAAACAAAAGCGTGATGGCCATGGTATGGGGGGAGGGGCGCTGGGGGCTATGAATCCCTGTCCTTGGTGTGAGTGAGAAGTGTCACTTGAAGCTAGGCTGTGGTGTGCTAAGCATGTATCTCAAGGTCCTAAAGCAGCTGCTCAATAATTCCAGGGAGAATTCTGGCCTAGAGGCCAGCAGAAGACTCCTGATGGAATCAGCACATGTCACACCTAGGTTTATGGGAAGATAAAATGGTGTGAGTGAGTAGTGGGGCTCAGTGCTGCTCTGGCACAGGACTCCCAGATGCCCACTGGGAGCTCAGCCACATATAACTCCAGCTTCAGGGTATTGGAGGCCTCTGGCCTCGTGGGCTCCTGCACTCATGTGATGCACATACATCAGAAACACACACACACTTACATAATTAAAAATGTAAGTAGTCTTAACATTTATTTAAAAAACAAGACCAAACAGTATATAGACTATCTTCAAGAAATCTACTTTGTGTGTGTATGTATTTAGAAGCAAGTGATTACTCATCTTGGGTTGCTCAGACTAACCTCAGACTGTTGGTCTGCTGCCTCCACCTTCCTGTTGCTGAGGCTGCAGGTGTGTGTCACCATGCTAGGTCCAAGAATCCTATAAAATAAAGACACAAAGCAAAATAAACAGATGGGAAGAAAGCTCCTTGTTTTTGTTAAGAATCAAAACGAAGGCTGGAGAGATGGCTCAGAGGTTAAGAGCACTGACTTTTCTTCCAAAGGTCCTGAGTTCAATTCCTAGCAACCACATGGTGGCTCACAACCATCTGTAATGAGATCTGGCGCCCTCTTCTGGCCTGCAGCATACATGCAGGGAAAAGTCTGTATATATAATTAATTAATAAATTTTTTAAAAAAGAAAACGAAGCCAGAGCGCTGGGTGAGTGGTAAAGGCAACCCAGGGACAAGGAGGGACATTGTTTGTGGGAAGGGGCAGTTAATTCAAGAAAGCAGAGGAGCACTAAGTGTTTCCTCACAGAGTCGGTGTTAGGAGACTGCAGTGACACCGTTGCCACCGAGGGTGACCAGCGGAGTTGTACACATAAGAATGTAACTGAAGAAGAGGGCTTATTGATGGTGACTCAGACAGAGCGGACATCAATGAGAGAGGAGGCCTGCATGTCTGAGGCAGCTTGGAGCTCGGGTTTGTGCTGAGGTGTGTTTACATGTTCACTGCATCCAATTCTGTTGAGAAAAGGACACTAGCCAAATCAGCCCTTGCCTAATGAAAACCATGTCTGTAGATGCACTGCAAGCGTGTGCAGAGTGCGCTGCTAAACAGCTCCCACGCCAGGCAGAGCCTGGGGTGAGTTTGTGCCAGTCCTCACCAAGCCCCAGTATCTCACCCCAACTCCGCGCTCTCACGGAACAGCTTCCGCTGTCCTACCTGTGTGGGATGGGGACATTCTCTTCCCACAGAGAGAGGAGGCATGTGGTGTGGAGTGTCCAGAGGTTCTGCGTGGCAGTTCTCACTCAGCAGCATTTGGAAGAATTCATATTAAGATGAGGCCACGGCAGGAGGGGGGAGGATGGGACAGGATGGGGGATGGGATGACGTCGGACAGTAACTCCTATTTAATGAGTGGGGCCCTAAGAACAGCCCATCTCCCTCTGAGGTAGAAGACAGAGTTTACCAAAGTACATGCCAGGGACCATGTCATGGAGCCTTTCGTGACCTGCCTGTCCTCCATTTGATCACAGCTCTTAGAAAAGTGCACGCTGTTCATGCTGAAGCTCTCCCTGGAGGAGAGCCCTGTGCTGTCTGTGACTGCCAGCTGCAGGCCATTTGAAAGCCTTGCAACACCCAACTCCATCTGTGAGCAGGAGTCCCTTAGAGCAAGAGCCTGAATTCAAGGCACAGTGCACAGATAAAGTGTGGTGCCAGGAAGAAAGAAGACAGTAGACTTCTCAGCGGCAGAGAGTGAGTGGCGTCTAGGAAGGCTGGGAGCTAGGAATGGCTCCATGGGTGAGCCGTAGAGGAAGCCGTCCACATTTTTCATGGCCGGTCTCCCCTGATCTGCCCAGTCGTCCTGTGTGGTGGTACTGCTGTCTTCACTGTTAAGAGACTGGTGAGGAGGAGTGGCACGTCAAGTTCCACAGCTAGGAAGGAGTGGGACAGATTCAAACACATATACACACTTGTCATCTTCACGGAGTAAATCTGAAAAATGCTTATTCTGTGCCTGTGTGTACTGGGTTTACAGTTGCTCTCTGCATTACTCCTCCTAGGGATTCTTAACATTTGGGACCTGAGGACCGGGAAGTTCCCTATATATCGTTTTGAGCATGATGCAAGAATACAGGCCCTCGCGCTCAGCCGGGAAGAGGCCACGGTTGCCACTGCTTCTGCTTTTGACGTTGTGATGTTGTGCCCTAACGAGGAGGGGTACTGGCATGTGGCTGCGGAATTTGAAGTTCAGAAACTGGTGAGCTCTTAGGATGTTTGTTAACTTGCATTCTGATAATCCCTGGGTCTAATAAAACAGATAGAATGATGCCTGGGGCTTCTGTTTGTCAAACTCTCAACAGTCCACTGAAGTGGGTGATAGAATTTTCTTCATTCCCAAGAAGTCAGGAACGGCTCAGAGTGGTGGACAGACCTGCCTTTGCTTCTGAGCTGCGAAGTTGGGACTCAAGTCCAAGTGTGGGACTTAGGCTATAGCTTAATGGTAGAACATTTACTTAGTGTACATGAAGCCCAGGGGTCTAGCCCCCCTTCCTCTGCTTTTTTTTTTTTAATTGTGTGTTCGGGTATGTGCTTATGAGGAGGTCAGAGGTGTTGGATAATGGAGCAGGACGTGTAAGTGGTAGTGAGCTGGGGATCTAACTCAGGCCCTTTTCAGGAAGCAGTATAAGCTCTTTCCTGCTGAGCCCTCTCCCACCCCTAGCCCCGCTTCTAAAACAAAACTACACAGCACCACATGCAAACATGAGCTGGTGCCTGCCCCTTCCTTCCCGCTAGCACAGCAGACGCACCCTGGGGCCTGAGCTTCATTTCTGGCCCAGCGCCTAAGTGAAGAGCAGTGGTATGTGGCAGTCTGTGTGGAAGGACGCGTTTGTCCCACACTCTTGACTCACCTAGAACTGAGAATAGATTTTGAGTGAAGTCCGTGGAAGGTAGTGTGGATTGCGAACCAGGCTCTGGGGTGCACATAAAACTGAGCCAGCTCAGGGCTTTGCACAGGGCTTTAACAACTTCAGTTCTATACAAATCTTGTTCACCAGGCAGAGACGGTTTGGTGATAAGGCAGTATTTGTCTGTGCAGAATTTGGATTTAATTTGAGCACACTTCATTTTGGCATTAGCCAGAGGAACAGAAGAGCCAGCCTTGATGAAGGATGGATGGCGACTTGGAGCCAACCCCTCCTCCCTTCCCGTGGGAATCTTAGATTTGAATAGCAAGCACCTGGCGTCACTGCTTCACCTCCCTGAGTTGCTCGCAGCTGCTGATCAGCTCTGTGTTCCTCTAACATGACCTGTGCTATCAGCCTGTCCTGGGGCCTACAGAGAGACATGGAGTGCAGGTCCAACGAACATTGTGGACTAGCCATGGCTGTGCAAGCTGAGCACCCCTCATGAAGAGTAAACCCTGCCTTGGCAGTCAGGTGCCATCTGGGGCTGACTGGAAGCTTTTGAGGCCATTTACACCTCCCAGCAGATGGTGGCCACTGCCAATCTGAGCCTCTTGGCCTGCTGGAAATCCAACCAGAAGATGAAGTTAAATGGCTACCAAAAAGGTTTTAAGAAACTAAGAAATGGGCTTTCTTTAGAGAAAGAGTGGGCAGCCCTGCTGAGGATGTGTCAACTCTCAGCATTGTTTTCCAGTCTGGATGCCAAATTGCCACAGTATGCACTGGGCATCCCTGGATCAGGCACCCCCGCCCATGGAGCCGGATCATCTTTGTTCCCTAGCTGTGCTTCCTGAATAACAGTGGCTCCGTTCCCAGGTCTGCAGCGCTAGCCTGGAGCAGCTGGCCTTTGTGATGGACCTGCAGCCCAAGATGTTGGGCTGCCTCGGCACAGCTTGGGCCCAGGATTAGCAGAGGCACCGGATGTTTGCTTGTGCTCAGCTCCCCAGGGCAGCCTGCAGAGCTTGGGCTTTTGAGCGCCTCTGGCGTATTGTCAGGGCGATGCTGTCCTTTACACCGTGGGCTTTCATGATTCCACAGTGGACTTACCCTCAGCATCCACACGATGTGATTACTAAGCAGGTGTGCCTGATCCAGACTGCTATGGGGAGAAGCGGATCACCCTAACTGGTGTTCTTCCCTGTGCAGTCTGAGAAAATGCTGACCAGAGTGTGTTTTGTCTGTCCTGGTCTCTTTCCTCAGGTAGTCACCTGGCACAGGGCGTTCAGTGCCTGACAGACAGACAGGAGAGTGCTAAGAACAGTTTGGATCGTCTGGTGATGCATTTGTGATACTTACACATAGTTTTCAGAATGCTCTTGTTCATTTGGAACTCGGGGAGTTTCACTTTTTCAATTTCTGGTAAAACAACAAAATAAGGATCACTCTAACCTCTACCACATTCAGGATTTAAAAGACCCAGTAAAACTAACAGCCAGAAATTGCCTTTCTATCTCACAGCCTGTTCCAACCCTTGAAGACAGCCATTGTTACAAGACACACCCCTGCCTGGGCCTATGGTTCCACCCATCTGCCCGAACTTTGGGGTATCCCCCTGGGCATCCTATTCCCTTGCTCCGTCTCCATTGTGATCCCACTGGATCAAAGGAAGCTTTCAGGTTCTCCCGTGGTTGTTGGGCATTTGCTGCGTGGCTGTGTCATGTCTGCACACTGACAGGAGCGGCCCTGCAGTGAACACCATGCACAGCCCTCTGCTGTGCAGGTATCTGTCAGCACTGCTAGATGGACCTCCTGAGAGTCAGAGTGAGCTTGGCACTGTGGGAGGTGTTGCCAGTCTTTCCTGAGTAGGAGTCGGACGGGGTTACATTCCCTGTTCACCTCTAGCTCTGTGACCTCTGGCTTCCTGGTCCTCATGGGGCAGCAGGTAGAAAATGGTGTCTCCGTGGTCTTTGCTTTGTCCCTTTCCTTCTCAGAGTGTATCGTGTTGCTGCTGTTACAGGCATCTTTTCATCTGGACAGGAGCTGTGTTCATCCCTGAAAATAAATGGTCCCTATGCCCAACTATTTCTGTGAGCTGGGCCTCTGCCCTCTAGATGTACAGGGGAAATTCCTTCCATGACCAAATCAAGATGACTGGGTAACTAAACAACTCCTCTCTTTACAGGTTGACTACCTGGAAATAGTTCCAGATACTGGGAGGTACCCTGTGGCAATAGCCACAGCTGGGGACCTGGTGTACCTGCTGAAGGCTGAGGACTCAGCCAGAACCCTCCATTATGTCTACGGCCAACCTGCCACGTGTCTGGATGTCTCAGCCAGCCAGGTTGCCTTTGGGGTGAAGAGTCTGGGATGGGTGTATGAAGGAAACAAGGTACGGAAACAGTGGCTTGTACATTAGCAAAAAGAGCATGGGTTTAATTTTTTAAATGCAGCTGAAACATTAAGCTCTTCCTGTTCTGGTTTAGCTTGGTTACTTGAAGCAGGATCTCGTTATCTCAGGCTGGCCTTGAACTCACTAGGTAGCCTTGTGCCCCATCTCTTCCCTAGGGCTCGGAATAGCAGTGTTCACCACCATGCCTGGCTGCTCACTCTTGACACTCTTTTGTCTCCAGCTGTCAGGACAGTGGACTAGCATGACAGAAAAAATCAAGCAAGTGAACGGAACATGAGGTGAAGAGTTTCCCCTCCACTGCACACAGTAGATTATTAGTGATTTCCCAGTGTCTTCATACATAGACACATCTGTTGACAAGGGGCGGGTCTTTGCAGACATGGCGTCGTGGTATGCACCCTGTTCTGTGCCTAGCATTTACTCAGCAATGTGCCTCAGACAGTGTTTCATATCTCATGACCCAGCTCTCTGCCCTAGAGTTTCAGCATGTGCTTAGAGCTCATACAGGCTGTGTAGCCAGTGCTCTCACTGATGTACGTGTATGTAGGCTGCCCTCATTGTTTGGCTGCCTCAGGGCGTGCTACACCACATACTGCAACTTGCAGAGATCCTTGTGCAGTATGTCTTTAGGATATGCATCACAGTGTAGCCAAAGTCTAAAGCAGCCAGTGAGACAGCTCAGCAAGTAAAGACATTCGCTACACAAGCCTGATGACCCTAGTTCTGTCCCTGGGATGAGAAAAGCAAACTCCACAGAATTATCCTCCAACCTCTACCCGTGTGCCATGGCTTATGTGTCCCATGCACACAATAATATGATAAAGTTAGGAAATGAAATGAAGATTTTCCATACAGTCTCTGTTGTCACTAGCTGCATGAAAGTGCCCGCTGCTGTGTGAGCAGACAGGGTGGTGACTGTCTCAGCACTGCAGGGTTGGCCAAGTCCTCAGTCTTAAAGCTGATAGGAAGATTCAGGGGAGACAGGTGAGCTTTTGTTTGTTTAGGATCCTTCTGGTTTGCCTGGTCTTCCTGGGAAGGAGCATCTGAGCCTCGGGCTCCTTCTAATGAAGGAGTTCCCTTTCCTACACAGCAATGGTGTGGATTGGAGAGGCAGACTCTGCACATAAGCCCTGTCCCCTCAAGCAAGTTGCCTAGACCTCCTTATGCCTCTCTCTTAAAATTTTCTTAGATTAATACATTTTATATGTGAGAGTCATTTATCCGCCTGTGTTTCTGTGCACCGCATGCATGCTTTGTGCCCTTAGATGTCACAGTGAGCCTTGGAGCCCCTGGAACTGGAGTTGCATACAGGTGGTTTTGAGCTCTCCTTGGAGCTGGGAACTGAACCTGGGTCCTCGGCAAGAGCAGCCAGTGCTCTTAGCTGCTGGGGTCTCCCCAGTCACTGCTGATAAGGTAGGGCTCCCCCGCTTGGTTCACATCAGTGCTCCTCACACTTGGAGTCTGGGCTCCCGTGGTGTTTCTGCATTTCATTTCCCATTGTGTGTGAGCTGTGCAGTCAGATGCTGGTTTCATTTCCCAGTGTGTGTGAGCTGTGCGGTCAGATGCTGGTTTGTTAGGTGCCACTGGGGCAGCGCTCAGAAGCGGAAGCACCTGGGCTTCTACTTACAGAGACAAGAAGACTGGTCAGTGTCCTTCTACAAGGCAGCACTTTGTGTTGGGTCAGTCCATGTGCCAGAATTCTGGGTCATAGCTGGGAACCCTGAGGGGAAGACACCAGCCAGACTTCCCAGGAAGGGGCAAGGAGGAGGGACCTGTTCTCTGTCTGAGGTTTCCTTCCTCCACTCTGAAAAGACTCTGGTTTCTAGAGGAAGGACTTGATGGCTCATTTTGTCTGCTTTGCCTTCCGTTTCATTACCTCATTTGTTTTTAGTGTTCTCAGTGAAGTCAAGTGCTGGCAACATTAATCCTCATCTGTTTGAAGTCTCGGTATTTTTAATCGTTCTCTCTCTTTAGGTACCTAGGGCTCTACTTGCTAATAAGCACAGGCTCTGCCACTGAGCTGCGCCCTCGACTCTGTGCTCCTCTTCTGTGCCGTGTTCCTCCTAAGGTCCTGCTCCTTAGCTGTCACGGCTGCACTGACCCCTCCGCTCACAGACTTCCGACCCAGTGGAAAGCATTGATTGTAACAGTCAGCTCAGTAAGAAATTCGCTTTTTTAAAATTCATGCTTAAACATGTCCCACCCTGCGCATTGCTCATTAGTTTTTGTTGCTCTTTTAAAGTGAGGCATGGAGGTGTGTTGACCACATGAGTGTCGCTGAGTCCATCAGGTCACATGCTGACGGGAGCAGTCAGGCATGCAGATGCGTGTACCTTAGCAACATGAATGCCGCCCACTTGGGGAGGGAGATGAGGACCAAACGCCCCTTCGGCCCTGTTCTTTAGTTTCACAGAGCATCTCCTAATCTTCACTGTGTTTTCTGCTTCCTTGGAGCACTGGGTGTTAGTCACGGTTACTGGTACGTGATGGTTAAGCTATGTCATGGAGGTTCAGTGCTGTTTGTGAACACTGATTTGGCCATGTTCATTCAGCTTGGCAATGCAAGCCACTGGGCCACGTACTAGATTGCTGTGAGCTGCCTAGCAGCAGGTTTGCTTGGAGCTGTGCACACATTGTGGGGGCCGTCTGTGCCTCTGGCCTCTATAACTGGGACTCAGATGAAGGCTTTTATGAGAACATTTGTACCTGATGCAGGCCTGGGGCTTAACTATACTTCCCTGTTTCAGCCTTGATGAGGACACACTGAAGTCCAAATGCTGAGATGGATTTTAGTCAGGAGTATAACTCTGTAACTCTCTATAGCCTGTCAGCGTGTCTAGGGGTGCTGTTTCTGGTCACTGGACAATGCGTTTTACCACATGCTGACCACACTGGTGTTTTACAGGCACCACAGCTGCATGAGCATTGAGTATGGTGTTTCAGCGTCCATACTCCGTCCACCCAGCAAACCACGGGTACTCACCACATCAGTGTGTCTCTGGCATTTCTCCACAGTGTGGTGTCAAGTGACTAAACTCTTAACAAGCCATTTACAAAGATGATCTGCATGCTGGAAGGCCTTAGAGAGTTAGTGCTCAGCACATCTGGACTCCCATGGGACAGTTATTCTCAGGCTTGATTTGGAGGTCAAGGCTGGTGGCCACAAAGGATTTACCAGTATTTCTTTGGTTGTATAAAGTCAGAAAAAAAATGTCTAATTTATATTTTAGCTTTCCTTTTGAAGTTGGGTTTTTAACAGTTTTATGTACAGGTGTTTGCCTGAATGTATAGTGTGCACTATGAGTATGCAGTGCCTACAGAGGCCAGAAGAGGGCCCTGGACCTCTGGAACTGGAGTTACAAATGGTTGAGAGCCACCATATGGGTGCTGGGAACTAAATTCAGGTCCTTGGCAAGCACAGCCAGTGCTTTGAACTTCTGAGCTCCTGCTCCAGCCCCTAATGTTTTGTTTTTTCTTAAAGTACTTTTATTCTGGTAAGATAAAGCATCCTTCAGTACTTTTATTCTGATAAGGTAAAGCATCCTCCTGATTCAGAAGTTCAAATGAGGGGAGCGCCAGCTGAGAGATTCCTTCAAGATCCTTTCCATCCCCTGCCCATCTTTTGGTTTTGGAGCCAAGTTGGTGATGCCCATTTCTTGTGTATCCTGAGATGGACCATGAGCTTCCCAGCAAAGTGCCATCCTTCCTCTATAAAGTGTGGACAGAGCTGGGCGTGGTGGCGCACACCTTCAGTCCCAGCACTCCGGAGGCAGAGACAGGTGGACCTCTGAGCTCAGGGCCAGCCTGGTCAGGGAGTACAGGCCAGTCAGGGCTCCACAGAGGAACCTTGTCCCAGGACAACAAGCATAAACCGTAGAACTCTGTCACACTTTTGCACCTTGTTTTTGCCCGCAGGGAAGTCTGTTGAGTAGTTTTGTGAGGCACATCATGGAGCTCCCTGGTATTGCTCTGTTGGTTTTTGGAACTTTCTAGCATTGCAGCTGATGGGTGACCTCACCCATTCAGCTGCCCTCTCTTGAGTATATGGCCTGCATCAGCGCCAGGAGGTGGGTTACTCATTGAGGACTTGCTGGGTCAAAGCAGTGTGCTCCTTCATGACATTGACAGTACTGCCTCTGTACTAAGGGTGTTCTTGAGAGGACCGGCACAGCTCCCCAGAATTCCTGGATGTCCGTCCTCTGTGGTTGGGAGGTGTGAAGCTTTGACTGACTTTGCCGTTCAGTTCATATTTCACATCACTATACTTGGAAGATGAACGGCCGGGCCACATGGCTTCACTAGCATCATGTGGCCCTCATGGGCCAGTGTCATAGCGGAAAGAGTGGTGACATGCGCTGTGTGTGCCTCCCCTCTGCTTGTTGGGTACTCTTTGAGGGTCCGTGATCTGTTGAATAGTTTTCTCCTTTGTCAGTGAGGGATGGCCACATGACTTTTGAGTTAGGTGAGTGGTACCAAGGCCTGTGTGTTCTCTCTATGGACCATGCTCTTTGCTGTGGGCAGGAATGCTGGGACAGGAATGGTGTTCCCTACAATAAGAGGGGCTGCTCAGAGGTCTTTCATCTTTCAATAGAAATGGATTCTGAATTCTTGATGTCCTTTCTTGGGTTCTCAGACTTGTGGTAAATTTTCTAGAGGTAGCCACTGCTAAATGGCAGGCGACAGTAGAAGTAACAAAAGGAGGGCTGGAGAGATAGTGGTTAAAAGCACTGGCTGTTCCTCTAGAGAACCTGGGTTCAATTCCCAGCACCCACATGGCAGCTCACACCTGTCTTTGACTCCAGTTCTAGGGGATCTGACATCTTCACACCAGTGTACATAAAATAAATTTAAAAAAAAAGAAGTAACAGAAGTAAAGTGTCTTGACCATCTCACTTCATACTGCAGTGCAGTCAGCGCAGCTCTAGACATGGCCCTTGATGCTCAGGCAGCCTTCTCGGTTTTGGGGTGTGTGTGTGTGTGTGTGTGTGTGTGTGTGTGTGTGTGATCTGAATTCGTCAGCAGTGCTTTCCTTTCTGTGGTCATGTATAATAGCACACTACCTTTATTAATCCCTTTGCTGCCTGAGTTAAAGTGTGCTCTCCGGGTGGGCAGCGAGGGGCAGAGTGCCGTAGCTGGAGTCACGCTGTCAGTGAGCCTCATGCCTCATAAAGGGAGCTGGAGCCCACTTAGTGCTCTGAGTACCCTCGTGTATCTGGACATATTTCCCAATTTAGTTCTGAAGCACTTGGCATTTGATGGCAGATTGTATTAAGCATCACACGGCGTGCATTCTAATCAGGGCGAGGGGTGAAGTCATCGCAGGCTGGAATGTGCTGGGCAAGAAGGCTGCCTTGGGCTGCTGTAGCTTATATCATGCTAGAGAATAATTGCTCGAGTCTCTGAGCTAATGACTCCATGTGCAGCAAGGAAGAGACTTGGGATTAGTTGTCTGCACTGGCCACAAGGTGAGCTGTCTGTCTGGATCCTCAGGGGTCAAAGTGTGGCTGCAGATGAGGCTGTTCTCTGCCACGTCTTGCCAGGATCAGAGAGCTAGCTTTTCTTAGTTGAGGTTCTGTTTTTGAGAATCAAGACTAGATACATGCAGAGCAAATAAGTAAACATTGAAAGTTTATAAAATGTTTTCACATTCTACCCAAAACTTTCTTTCTCTCTCTTTCTCTCTTTCTCTCTCTCTCTCTCTCTCTCTCTCTCTTTTCTTGTCTGCTTCTATGTTGGGGAGTTGGTAGCTAACTAACTTCAGAGACTAGTTTTCTGGAAGGAAGCAGGTTCAGCATTCTTACATTCTGTCCCATCAGTGGGCTGGTTGCATGGGGCCTATGTAGGGTCTGATGGATCCTGGAAAGAGATGAGTCAAACGTGTTTTTCTCTTTGGTTCTTGACCTGTGATCCTTTACAGTGACCAGCAATGCAGAGGTGTTTCCTCTGGTACAGATGGACACAGAGAAACTTGGGGAGTTCCAGAGTGCTGACAGTCTCAAAGATAAATGGATGAGAAATGAACACTCAGGGCTGTTTTGTGCAGTTTTAGTATTCAAATAATGCCAATAACTGATATTGTTGGTATTATTGATAATGAAACTCTACAGCTTTTAATAAGAACCTTGAAGTATCGCCACAGAACCCTAGGGCTGCTCTGGACTACCAGCCCCACTCCACTCAGAGGACTCAGAGCTGAGCACCCATAATGCCGTGCAGCATGAAGGTTCTGTGGAAGACATTGCTAAGCATTGTTTAAGATCCTGGTTCCTAGAAGGGTGAAATGACATGGTAGACAGGGAACAGTGGCTTTCACTAGGGGCTCGAGCAGGGCTTTTGGAGTCAGATAAACTTTGGGCAAGATATTTGCCTTGATTATTTGTAGGCGGAGACTGCTTGTTTGTTTCCGGCCTCCCAGACCCGAAATAATCACACAGAAACTGTTACAACACTGCTCAGTCTGTTAGTTTGGGCTTCTTATTAATTAACTCTTACATCTTAACCCATTCCTATTATTTTATATTTTACCATGAGGCTTGTGGTTTACTGGTAAAGTTCCCGGGTGTCTATCTCCTTCGGTGGCTACATGGTCTCCCTGACTCTGCTTTCCTTTCTCCTCTATCTGCTTGGAATTCCCGCCTTACTCTATTCTGCCCTGCCATAGGCCAAAGCAGCTTTATTCATTAACCAATAAAAGCAACACAGATATTGAAGGACATCCCATATTGCTTCCCCTTTTCTGTCTAAAAAGGAAAGTTTTAGCTTTAACATAGTAAAATTACATTTAGCAAAATAGTTATCAAGCAATAACTAAAGAAAACTATAACTATCTATTCTTTAACTCTATTAAAGACCCTAGAAGCATATAACATTACCTAAGTAAGCAGGAAGTGCATTGTAAGCAACTTTTAAAACTCTAGAATTGACAGAGACATCTCGCTGCCTGGACAGTCACCCAAAGTTCTTCCATCTGTAGCCTACAGGCCCATAGTATCCAGCGGATTTTCCATGAAGCAGGAAATTTCAAAGACAGTTCCACCTATATTGGCAGTTTGTCAGTCACTTTCTTCTGTGTCCTGCAGAATGTCTGGCAGACTTTTTCATGAAGCAGGAACCCTGAAGAACTGTTTCACCTTTGGGCAAGTTCAGCAGTCATCTCTCTGTGGGTCCTGCATGTGCAGTTTATGCAGCATACCATCAAGCAGTCCAGACAAGAGCAGTTTCTTGCCCAAATGGCTAACCAACTCCATAAGGAGCCTCTTCGATGCCCATCTTCCTCTTGAAGTAGATTGGTGCTGCCAGGAGCAGACGTGTCTCACTGTTGAGGAGAGTCTAAGTTCTTAAAACATTTTAAATGTCATATTCTGTAAGTGTTTGAGAGGTTTGAAGAATACATATCTATCTGAAATATATCTCTGAACATCTATAAAACCTAACATGACTACAAGCTTGACTATTATAGATGACTATCTATTAACCTGTATTTCTTAATCATACATTACATTTTTAATGAGCTGCACAAACAGTCAAGAGCAGAAATACAACAAAATTGACCTTAAATTTGTATCAATAAACCAAGATCCATACCAATGCAAAGTATTCATCTTTATATCATATCCCCCTTTAAATGTATACAGACATTTATAAACAATATTTGGGAATTTGGGGTGGTGTTGAGCACTGACTGGTGCTCCTATGTCTGCTGGCGTTGGGGTGTTGTTGGGGTTGTGCAGGTCAACCCCACCTGAGGACGGGAACCTGAGGTGGCCCAGGAAGGTTGGAGCCCCAGTGATCCGTTTCTTTTCCTGAGACTGGTTTTTAAAAAGGCCTGTGAGCAGGAGGAGCCTTGTGGAGCTAATGTTATGAGCTAATATGGAGCTGAGTCACCATACAGCCTTGCTGGCAGGGCTGGCCTGCACCTCAGAGAGCTTCTGTCTCCACACAGTCTTGTATAGTTTAGGATGCCACTGACATTTGTAATAGTTGCTGATATTTAAAGAAACTCAACAGTATTCTGAAGGCATTGAGCAAATTTATAAAGCTTTATATTGAAGTATATGATATATATTGCCCCTTCTTATTAGGCTTTTGAATTAAGATTAAATTTTTATTTAGGGTCTAATTTTTCCAGTGGCTTCCCTGATTGTATGTAGAATTCCTGTCCTGGTTCAGCATCTCACACACATGGGAGACTGTGGACTTGGAGTTGACTGTTGCGATTATTTCCCCAGCACAGATGAGGATGGCTTTGATTTCTTTGTGCCAGATGAGTCTCCGGGTAAATATTGCCCAGACAGCAGCTAGGTTTATTAGTGTTAAAATCAGCATGTTGTTCAGCTAGTAAGGATCTGAGGGGGCCTGGTGGAAATGTTTGCCTCTTTCCAGCAGAGCAAACAGTAACTGTGGGGTGAGCTACATGCTCCTACATAGTCAACAGTGACTGTGGGCGAGCTACATGCTCCTACATCGTCAACAGTGACTGTGGGCGAGCTACATGCTCCTACATAGTCAACAGTGACTGTGGGTGAGCTACATGCTCCTACATAGTCAACAGTGACTGTGGGTGAGCTACATGCTCCTACATAGTCAAGACGATGGAGACTGATGAGCTTAGCAGGGAGAGGGTGGGAGAGCAAGGGCACAAAGCACATGGCCTGTGTGGGTTCAGTCTCCAACTCCTCAGATGTTTACTGTGTTCAGAGAACACACCGCAGGTAAAGCAGAGACAGCACCAGAAGACTATATTAATGTAGCCCACTCTGTCTTTTAAGGCCCTGGCTCAGAGTGGGGTTTGCACTAACATCAGTTACTGAGTTGCACAAGCACTGCTAGTGGACGCTAGGCTGCTCCTCACAACATGCCCTGCAGTAACTGCAGGGTGGACTCCCCGCAGCAGAGGAAACCCTAGCTCAGCTCACAGTCACTTGGGCAGAGTGGTGATGCGGTTTGCAGAGTGTTAGGATGAGGCTGCAAGTCCTCTAAAGGCCACATCGATACAGAGGCAGCTCTGCCACGACCTGACATCGAGCCACCACTTCCCCGGGTCGAGGACAGTCCGCTGATGGGGTCAACCTAGTGTACCTAAACTCAGTTCCATGTCCAGGTTTCTTCAGGTCCTCGTCAGTGTCCAGGCGCGGCACTAGCCTGAGCTCCCCTGCTCCTACAGTGGGCGGCATAGGAACTCAGATCCCTGTTCACAAGAGATTTTGAAATGCACACTGAAATGCCTCCAGAGCTCGATCCTTGCACCCCACTTCTGCACCCCTGCAGTCCCTGGCATATCCACACATACACTCCTATACCTCCTGCACTTTTACCTGTACCCCTGCACCCCATGGCACACACATACACCCCTGCACTCCCTGACGCACACATATACCCCTGCACTCCCTGACGCACACATACATCCCTGTGCTCCCTAATGCACACT
Organism: Ondatra zibethicus; assembly: GCA_004026605.1. Lineage (NCBI taxonomy): Eukaryota > Metazoa > Chordata > Mammalia > Rodentia > Cricetidae > Ondatra > Ondatra zibethicus. The sequence goes on along the minus strand of PVIU01000032.1, from coordinate 43,540 downwards.
TACACCCCTGCACTCCATGCACACACATACACCCCTACACTCCATGGCACACACATACACCCCTACACTCCATGCACACACATACACTCCTGCACTCCGTGGCACACACATACACCACTGCACCCCCCCACACTCCCTGGTACACACACATACACCAAGTGTATTTTCAGTTTTATGCCAAACACTAGGTGAGGCCCTGCTTCCTGCCTTTTAAAGCCCCGTGAAGTCAGGCCTCAGCTTCCAGCTCTCCACCCATGCCTACCAAGATAGTCTCTCTACACAGCCCAGAGATGTCACCCTCTTGAATGTGATGTTCCTTCTTACCCAGGACTGGCAGATGCCATCACTTCCCTCTCCCCGTGTCTTTTCAGAAGAAGAGGCCTTAGCTTCAGCCCTGCAGTTCCTCTCCTGACGTCAGCACACATGCAGCTGAAGCTCACATTTAACCCTTCTGCTGCACTGCAGCCTACCCTAGACTGGTGGACGGGAGACCAGGGGGACAGAAGAGAAGCAGTACAGTAAGTGGAGTGCAGAGGTCCTGCTGTTTGGGTGTCAGCATTCACAGGAACAGCTGGTGATCAGTGTGTCCTGGCCAGGTAGTGCCGAGAGCCTGCAGTGTGTGACACTCTCAGAGCTACTCTTGACACTCTGCTGGGCCTGCACTTTGGGTAGAGGTTTAAAGAGCAGAAGCTTTGAGGGCTCAAAGCCTACTTCCAGAGCTTCCAAGCTGGGCAAGGGACGTCCCCTCCATCGCTCCATCTCCTTGTAGGAACAGTGGGGAGAATGGTGGCTCCACTTATGCCATTGTGAAGTCAGATGGAGCTGTGACCACAGAGTGCTGCGCACAGAACTGCTCTCAGGAGCCACCGTTCTGAGCAGGGACCAGGAAGAGGCACTCCAGTGTGGTAGCTGGGGTGGGAAAGACCCGGTCTTTCTGCCTGGTCCGCTTCCCAGCTGCTCCCTGCACGATGTGGAACAAACTATTTCAAATGGTTTTCAGTTCAGCTTCCTGATGGCTAAGTAAGGTGTTGGTGTGTCTGTCTTCTGGGTGGGCTTGTGGGAGAGGCGGCTGCCACGCAGCTCTGCAGGCCCCCAGGGACAGCACTGCGGTCTAGTTTAGGGCTTTCTGCTTGTCTGCTCTCTGAGCATCTCTCTAATTTGGGGCTGAAGCAGAAGTCAGGCTGGTCAGAAGAAAGGGTAATGAGGTAAATGCCTGAGTTTCCTAGACAGCGTTGTCTGTAGGCCATAGAGAGCTCTGATCACCTTCCCACTAAAGCTAGTGTCGACTTTTTACTTTAAGAATTGTGTCCCAGTATGCAACTCGGTTCCTCCCTCTAAAGCACATGCGCTGACCCTGTCTCGCATGCCCATGCTGCACGTGTGATTGATATCTATGAGTGTATCTATGAGTGTTTAGAGAGCATGCCACTGTCTGGGATGAGGCCACACGGGTGCCGGCTACCCGGATGTTTGCGTTGTGACTCTAATCTGCACTGGACAGTGGGCGTTCTCCGCTCACTTGTGTCCCCCTCATGGTGCTCTTGGTGGTCACATCATTCCTGCTACCCTGTGTGATGGTTCTGTAAGGAAATATCTGAAGCAGGCGGGAGCGGTGTCTGCTGCTGCTCTGAGGAGACCTGTTGTCCTGTACCGCCCTGGGCATGTGTCAGGAGAGAGATGTAGAGACCGCATCCTGGACCCCACAGGGTGCACTCACTCTGGGCATGTGTCAGGAGAGACGTGGAGACCGCGTCCTGGACCCCACAGTGCACTCACTCTGGGCATGTGTCAGGAGAGACGTGGAGACCGCGTCCTGGACCCCACAGTGCACTCACTCTGGGCATGTGTCAGGAGAGACGTGGAGACCGCATCCTGGACCCCACAGTGCACTCACTCTGCCTCCTTTCAGGCTTAGGTCACAGTAGGTGTTGGTTTGGCCTCGGTCTGGTCCTTTGTAGACATCTGCCCACATCACAGAGCCCCAAGCCTGGCAAGCCTATGTGATTGGCATTGCCTTCCCAGGAAGAGCCCAGTCCTGGAACAGCCAGGGTTGCAGGTGCATTGGCACGTAATGGGGAGTGTGTGCAGGCCTTGCCTACCCGGTGCCTGGCGATGCTCGGCAACACCGTCCCATCCCTGGAATATCTTGGCCTTTGTGCTTGTCACTCCAATTAATACGCAAGCCGCCAAGCCCCTTCCCTTTGTGTGAGTGCATGCAAGGCAGTGCCAGAGTGTGTCATGGAAACTGTTGGGGGGCTATTTTCAGGGAGCTGTGCTTATGTGAGGGAGCCATCTCTTCAAGTGCTGTGTCTTGCTGGGGTGCTGCTTAGGGCACCTGAGAGGCAGGTTTCTGTTTGCCAACAGTGAAGTCACCTCTGAGGCAGTGGTGAAAGTCATTCTCCACATGGTCACAGACACGGCCGCGCCAGGCCTCACGCGATGACTTATCTCTGGCAAGGACTTAAAATCGTCTCTCTGGCTGGTTGTCAAAAATTACATCATATCAGAGTAAACTGCTTTTAAATCGGACATCCATTATTCATGTATATTAACTGCTTTTTTATTTTTTTATTGGCTGTTTTGTGTGTGATTTACTTTTTTCCCCAGCTTCCTTGCCCTCCCCAATTGTCCATCTTTCTCATTCTTTTTAAAATCTTAGCTCACCTGTGAATTCCCCAGGTTGTTCACTTAGCTGTGTGTGTGAAGCAGTGTGCGCACACACCTTGCTTTGGGGTGGAGTGTCTCGCCTGTCATTACCAGAATGTCATGTGTCCTTCCCTCCCTATCTTCTGTATGTACAAAAACGAGCATTGGTGGCCCTGTCCTTGCAGAGATGGCACCTAGGGAGCTGCAGAGCTGCCCAGGGCAGCTGATCCGCGTGGGAGGGCAGCAGGCTGGCGGGTGTGTTCGCACTCTCAAAGCCTGCTTTTGTAAGACAGTGCTGTTCTCGACATGGGCAGACAGCACTTACAGGTCGTACGTGTCACCGAGAAGTAGGCCCGCTCAGCCTGTGTGACTGGCATCTGGTCGCTGTGGGACATTCCCCTCACTTCTGGCTGCGCTGGAGTGGGAGCTGAAGTCCGCCCTGTTACTGCCCCGCAGTGCTGACGCTGCCTGTGCAGCCTGTGTTTGCTATGTGTCTACACAGTTACGTGAGTCACTATTCCTCCCAACCTCACAGGCCTTTTTCTGGAGTGATTTCTTCTTTATTTGCTTTGCTAGTGAAGCCCAGAGCTGTGTTTCTACTTAAAATGTCCTCATTTTCCCATCCCTCTTAAAGGCCATTGTGGCCAGATTGCCATTTCCCGAGGTTGATAGGCGATTGCTCAGTCACTTGAAGACACTGCTGGTTTTGACATCCATTGACGCTGGTGAGAAGACGGCTGTAACTGCTTATCCCTCCTCAGAGGACTTCTCCCCCTTTGCTGTTGGAAGGTCGGGTCATCCAGTTCTGAGCCATCCTGGAAACCCAGCACAGCCCTGTCTGAAACAACAGACCCACAGCACAAGATCCTCCCCTGTGGTTTCCTCCAGCATCTCCGTATAGATTATTTTCATTTCTCCTGTTGGAGATTTCTGGTGTTTCCCTTCAGCCATAGAAAACACTCAGTCTGTACCTGTTGAAAGCTTCTTCGTTTGCTCAGTGGAGCTCTGGTGAGATGTGTGCTGGACCAACATCCTGCTCCACGCCCCTCCCATCTGCCTCCTGCATGTGCACAGCTTCCTGCCCCTGGACCCGCCTTCAGGCTTTGCCTAGCCTGTCCGTCTACCATGGCTTCCAGAATCTGGGTTCGGTTTCTCAAATGCACTCAGTTTGCTGTGCCTCTCGCATGGTAGGCAACCGTCTACACACTAACTCTGTGTCCCTCTCACACGGTAGGTGACCGTCCACACACTAACTCTGTGTCCTTTACCTGAAACTGCCGATGCCTTGTTATCCCATCCCGGCTTCTCTCTGTCTCGGCTGTAGGATTCATCCTTTATTGTGAGCCAGTGCATGACTGGTGTTGATTTGTTCTCCCCTGGGCTGAGCTGCTCTAGGACATGGTTCCACCTTCCCCCCCACAGGCTCTGCTTTATACAGAGATCTCAGCTGTGCTGTTCTCTGTGCTGCCAGATGCTGGGTCCCCACCTGGCATTGTCAGGTGTCCCTAGAGTAGCCCCTGGCCAGGTTCCCTCATATCTTTCTGGTCTCAGTGCTGCCATCACCTTGGGCTTCTGGGAATTGTACTGCTTCCCTTGCACTCAAGGGAGTGTGCAAAAGGCTGTTTGGTAACAGGCTTGAGTTGCACTTTGAGAAGCTATTTGCTAGGTGAAGCACGAATTAATAAAAACTCGGGGTCAGAAATTAGGGTTCAACCTGAAGATCTGAAAAACAAAACAGCCAGCCACTGGCTCTTACCGCGACCTCAGTCTGAAATGGCGACCCTGCCTCCAGGGATCTCAGGAGACTGCATCTGAGAGCTGTTTCCTCCCGTTTTATATTTCTCTCTAGGGCTGGGATTAAAGACATGCCCCGCCCAGTTTCTATGGCAACTAGTGTGGCTGCTGGGATTAAAGGTGTGTGTTACCATAATCTGGTCTGTAAAGCTGACCAGTGGGAGTGTTTTACTCTCAGATCTTCAGGCAGTCTTTACTTATTAAAATACAAGTAAAATCCACTACAGCTAGGCTTCCTGGTCTGCCAACTTGTCAGACAAGGAGGGAGCCCACAGGATTGGGGCAGGATGAAACATCTCCTTGTGGATCCTCAAGGTCACCCAATGGAGGAAAGAGTTAAGCACAAACTGGAGTGGATTCTAGGTTTGCTTGGTTACCAGTCCTAGCCGGTTATCACCAAACACAAATACACACCCCTAGCAAGAAACAGGCCCACATAACTGCCATGGCATCTGGTCCCTGCTGGTCACACTGAAAGGCAGTGGGCAGCAGCATTTCTGCTCCAGGGACCTTAGAGCCCTGATTGAGGAAGCACTCTTTACTGTGTAAAGGGCTGGGTAACAAAGCCGCACCCGACCTTCAAGACTGAGTCTTGGGCTGTTTCCCCTCCTTGTTTGCGAGCTGCAGGCTGATGACACGGTTCAGGGTGGCACTTGGGAACACCAGATGCAGTGCATTGACAACAAACACCTCCTGCTCTGCTGAGAGGGAGAAGCCTTCATGCCAAGGGTGGTAGTGGTGCAGATGGAGGGCGTGAGCCGGCCGTCTCTGGTCAGAATTGGCTTCTGACCGTGACTTTCTTCTCAAAGAGCAAAGGAAGAGGCCAGGAGGGTAGCAGGGAGGGAGTGGTCAGCTGTGTCTACCGTCTCCAACCTTTGGGTCAGCTCTACCCTCTGAGTCTTTAAAGTCACTCCACCCCCATTCAGTACACCCCTTGCTTAAAGGGGAGCAGGCAAATGCTCTTGGATTCCAAAGGTTCTTAGTGTGGTTGTTGTGGGACGAGGCTCTGTCCATTGCTGACCATGTTGCCAAGGTGGCTAAGGTTCTGAGGAGGTGAGCCAGCCACTTTCTGCAGTTTTGGTAAAATTAAACTCATAGTTGTGTTCCTCGTTCATCAGAATATGACACAGTTTCTCTCTCGGCTCTCAAGGTTCCAAAGCTCTTTGAAGACATCTCTGTCTGTTGGTGGCTCATGTTCACAAATGGGTGATGTCAGTCCTGTGTTTAGGAAGAACTTGCTGTGCTGAATCCTGGTTTCAAAGGGTGGTGGAGGGGGTAGCAGGCTTTGAACCAACCCCACAGGATTTGGCTGGAAACCTGCAGCCTCTAGACACCAGCACAAACCCAGTCACATGGAGAAAATACAGATCTCCCCGCCAGAGTAGTTGCTGATGCTTTCCAGACGTTGGACCTGTGACCATTTCCATCCTGACTGTGTGACCAGTACAACAGCCCCCTCCTGCGTGAGACCCCAGCTGCTAGGACATAGCAGCACAGTGGCTCTGTGGCCCCGTGTGGAAGAGCAGGACGGCTGGGCTAGCAGCATCTGGCGCAGACACAGCTCTGTCAGCTGTCAGCATGGCTGCCACGCCTATTCACTCCAGTCCCGCTGCACAGAAGAGGGTTCGTAAGTGTTCGTCACTGAGGAGAAACAACTTATTTATCAGTATGGAATTATATATGCACAAAAGTTCTCCATTCAGAAGAACCAGAGTTACTTGTGGAGAAGCAGCTGTGAAATGCCAAGCTCACAGAAATGCCTTGCATGTTCAGAGCAAGAGCGATAGACCCTCACACTCAAAATCTACTTGTTCTTACCAGACTGTTCTGGGTGGCTGGTTCCTGGAGATGAGTCACACTCTTCTATTATATAATTTATTCTTACAACTTACTATGAGATACATTACAGTTTTTCAACTGTAATATACTTTAAAAGTAGAGTTGAGACCAGTCAGAATAGTTGAAAGTCAGGATTCGAAAGCTATGTTTTATCAGAAATGACTTCAGCTCTCAGAGGGGGAAGTAAACAGAAATGGAAAACTCCCTGCCCAGTCCCTTACAAAGAGGATGCTTTTGTTCACTTGGGGGTCATGCAGATCCACTAGAAAACAGTGACACAAGAACTTGATCTCATAGTGCATCTAGTGCAGATGTCTTCAGGATAACACAGCAGTCTGGGCTTAGCTTTGGAAGAACTCCTAGGAACACAGGATGACAGCACATGCCTGCGCCATGATTGCTGCTAGCACTGCTGACCTGCATTTGCTGCCTGGCCGCTCTATCGACTCGCTGGCCACATTAGTGCTGAGCATCTGCTCCCAGATTGCATCTGGGGGGGAGTTTCCCCTTCTCTCCAGCATCTCTGAACACCTCTGAGAACAACTCAAGTGTTCGAGGGTTAAGACTCACCCAAGCAGGGCAATAAAGAGAAAAATTCGTCTAATGCATGGTCTTAACAAGAGGGAGTGTGAGCATGAATAATTGATATCACTCGTCTGTGGCAATCAGATAAAATGAAGTCCCATTTGCTCAACCTTATTAAAAGAGAGAGAGTGTGGGAGGGAGGGAGCCATGGTAAAGGTCGTTAAGGGACTTGTAACGTGGAAGACCTGCCTTTGAGATGGTAATGTGTTTTCCAATCTCTGTGGTCTTTAACTAAACGCAATGGTAAAGGTTCTCTTTGGATAGTTCTGATCCGTTGAATTATTGAACATTTTAGAAATACTTGACTGCTGACTTAGATGTCTTTATGATGAATTTGCAGTCTTTTTGGCGGGGATTATCTCCCTGTACCACTCAGAGATGATTGATCCACTTGTCAAAAAAGAACTGGAAAAAAAGTGGAGGCTGCTGCTGGCCTGTGTGAGCCTCAATCCTTGTACTTTTACCTCTGCCTGCTCCTGTAGGTCCATCTGCCTTCCTGCTGTGTACACTGGTGTACTTTAAAAACAAACAGATCAGTCCAAAATATTGAAATCTGTGATGATAATTAAATCCAAAATGGTTGCTCTAAGAAGATGAGTAGATGTGCTTGTCGGAGGGGTGCTGTGGACCCTCTCTGCACGCAGAGCAGGGCACTGAGTGTCTTTGCACAGACACTGCTCAGTGCTGGGAACGTTTTCAAGACACACCATCAGGTTGCTGGTTTTCACTCCCATCCTCCAGGAGCCACCTGTGATAACGTCCAGCTCATTTGCTGACGATGGGTTTGATCGCATCTCTGTTAGAAACAGCTTTCTGTCAGGAGCTGGGAATGGCACGTATCTTTAATTCCAGCACTCAGGAGGCAGAGGTAGGGGGGAATCTCTGTGAGTTCAAGGCCAGCCTCATCTACAGGCTGAGTTCCGGGACAGCCAGAACTACATAGCAAGACCCTGTTTTTAAAATAAATAAGTAAACAAACCCGACTTTCTGTCAGGAACTTTTTATCTTAGCTACATCTTGGCTTGTGCATTAGGTGCTGAGATTCTTTCACTTCTGCTGTCTTTCCTTCCAGTATTAGCAGTAGCTGTGACCGTGGTGTTAGACAATCACAGAGTCTCAAAGATTCAGGTATAGAAATGTGTCCTGTTCCCACGGAGGAGATGATTTAACTTGTTAGGAATTTCTCAGGACCGACATAAGACTCTCCACTCAGAAGTGTTTAGGTTAACCAGGAGAGAGAGCATGGTCTCTGTAGGAGTGCCGCTGAGTTGCTCTGCAAACCCAGCTCAGCGTGTTCACCACATGCTCAGCAGCAGTCAGCAGAGGTGCAGTGAGGAGGCCTGTGTCCTGCACTGTTCATTGAATGCCTCCCATTGTGCTAATAATTTCTTTCATTAAAAAACTAACTCTCGGGGCTTCTGTGCAATCCGTCCTTTATTCCCCTTTGCTGAGGAAGCAGTGCAGACACCTTCCAGGAGGATTGCACCGTGTGGAGCCCACAAGCATCTTCTCACCGGCTTTCATGGCCAAACCGAGGGGAGAGTGGGGAAGAAGGTGTTGGTCTGTAGCTCCATGCACTGTCTGGTGCAGCTTCCTAGGGCCTCTGCGTACTCTAGAGTTAACCCCCAATTAGAAGCCAGTGACCTATAGCCTTCTTTCCTTTCAAACAAACAGAAAACAATGACCTGAGCTGGACTTCAGTGCAGCTGTGTGGGAAAACAGGCTGCTGACCCGCCATTCGTGTGTCTCTTTCTCCTGCTTTTGCTTTGGCCAAGGACCTCTTTGGTTTCCCTGTCTTGGTCTTTTGACACTTGAGTAGCTATGCCCCTGGGAAGTTTCCAAGCCATTGAGTAACCCAGTGTCCTCAACAGTGGCGCAGTGGGAAGTGTGTGACGTCCCCTGACGTATGAGACTGATACCTGTGCTCTCCCCTCTCAGATCCTGGTGTATAGCCTGGAAGCAGAGCGCTGCCTCTCAAAACTCGGCAATGCGCTCGGTGACTTCACCTGTGTCAACCTCCGGGACAGCCCTCCCCACCTCATGGTCAGCGGCAACATGGACAGGAGGTAGGTCCGGGCTGGCATGATGGTCATCTGTGGCCGAGCCATGGGTGCCTCATGCGTCAGCCTTGCCTGCAGTCCCCAACCCCCACTCCAGCCTCTGGACTTGGAGCGAAGTCTTGCATTAGGTAATAATTGGACCTTCTATGCCTCTGCTTCGCTTCTGAAGCACACAGGATGGTTGGTTCTCTTTTCAGGCAGTTGGTGGATGGTCCAGCGAGACCACTTGGAATATCTTTTGTCCCCCTGCTGCAGAATTTGTTTGGCACAGAAAAGCTCGCTTTCTGATATTAAAAACAATAACCTAAGAGACTGGCCGTGTTCAACACAATAGGGCTGCCTGCCAAGTGATGCCAAGAGTGTATTTCAGAGTACTGTGTGTCCCTCTGGTGACGGGAAAGAGACTTGATGGGAACAGATTCCAGTTTCTATTTAGCTGATTAGCGGCTTTCTCTTTAACACATTGGCCAAGGAAGTCGGTTTTCCTGGTCCAAGGGCCAGTGCCAGCCTTTAGCACCGCAGGATTAGTGTTTAAATCCTTACAGTCCAAAGTTTAGTTTTCTCCCCCTTGTCTTGTCTTCTCCTTTGCTTTCTCTCTGCTTTTTGGCTAGTTACCTGCTGTGTCTGATTCAGTGCCCCAGAGAGAGGTAGACTGGCCAGTCTCCAGGGCTCCTGGCACCCTTCCCCTGGGCCCAGCCCCGGGCTGCAGGTGCAGGGCTGCTCGGCTCTGGGGTTTCTTTGTGCCAGATCCCAGAGCTCTGTCCCAGCGGAGTAGCAGCTTGCAGAGATCACTATTGGATCACACAGTGTTTGTATCCCGAGCCCCACCCCAGCTAGCGCAGAGCCTGAACGTGCTCTGTGGAGAAGGCTCTGTCCCTCGCACAGGGCCTCCTCGGGTGACTCACAATGTGGGGCTTGCAATGGATCTCTGAGTTTGCTGTGCTAAAGCTTCAGCGGCTAGAGAGGTGGCTCAGTCAGAAAATGGCTGCGGGGCAAACATGACCTAAATTTGGATCCCAGAACCCATGTTAAAAAAAAAAAAAGTGAGCACTTGGGAAGCAGAGGCAAGGGAATCTTTGTGAGTTCAAACCTAATCTGTGTAGTGAGGTCTGGGCCAGCAAAAACCATATACTGAGACCCTGTCTAAAAACAGTAACAACCACAAAAGCGATTGTCACACTCATCTGTAACCCTGCAGGGAAGGGAAACAGGCATGACCATCCTCAGAATTCGGTGGCCAGCAGATCAGAGAGCTCTGGGCTCAGCCTTACTCAGAAGGTAAAGTAGAGGACAGTCGAGGACAGCTGGCACCAACTCTGACTTCCACATGCCGTTGCTCACAGTCGCATACATGCATATACTACACACATGCATGCCCTTGCACACATACACACACACACACACCCCAACACAACCACTGCCTAGGATTTTCAAGTAACCCCTGTGTGTGGCCAGGGAAACAAACATCCTGTGAGCTGAGTTGACAGTCTCCACTGTTTTCGGGTGGAGCAAGTGTCAGGGGCTCTTGGGAACCTCCAAGTATCAGGCCTGGGCAGTGGACTCTACCCAGGATGTGTGTGCAGTGTGAGCTTCTTGATGCTGGCAGGAACCCAGGGCCCTGCTCCAGAGCAGAGGACCCCTCATGTGTGAAGACCTTAGCCCAGATAACTCCAGAATGTCACAGCCACTGTTATCTGTCTCTCACTGCAAACTGTCCTCCAGAACACGTAGGCATTCTCAGTGACGCTGACTTTTCCCTCTGCAGTGCGCCCACCTCACCAAACAGCATAACTGGATGAGGAGAGCCACGCGCCCTTTGATCAGCATGGAGCCCAAATTTGATTTTGAGAAACCCATTTTATTAGGATGTAGCGGAATTAAGTTTTTAAAATAAAGCAGGGAGGTCCCAGGGTTCTCAATACAACATCATTTGTGAGATGACAGGCAGGAACAGGGTTCCTCAGCGTTAGAGCCCCACCCCCACTCCCCTTAGAATAAACCCAGTCTACGGACCTGGACTCGTGTCCGCAGTGAGGGCTTACAGTTAGCCTTCTAAGGAAAAGCCAAGACTCCCTGCCTCATCTAAGAGTCCAGCTATGTAAATAATAATTTTAATTCTGTGGAAGAATTAAAATGTTTGAAAGCCCCTATGGATAAGTTTTCTTCCATGTGCAGGCCAGGGTGGCTGTGCCCAGTGGCTAGGAGTAGCTACATGGACGCACAGTCCTCAAAGCTAAGTCCTAGTCTGCTCTTTCCTTTTAAACTCATTCGGTTTCAGGAAATGTTACAGCCTCCTGCCCCACCCTACAGTTGTATTGGGGGAACCCTCTTCAGGGCAGGACCGCAAGAAAACACTGGAGCAGTGGGAAGCCTCCTGGCAGAGCCACTTCCCGGGTGCTCACTGCAGTCCATCAGCTAGACTGCCCTCTGATGTCCCGAGGGGCCTGCCTTCTGTTTCTGTGGGTTTGCTGCCGCTAGGCTGAGAGCAGCAAACTGAACCCAGAGCCCCTGCGCTCCTGTCAGTGAGTGGAGGAAAACTTGGAGCTGGTGGCACAGGACTGTGTTCAGTGAAATCCAGGGTCTGGAGTGGAGGGAGGGAGGGCCAGGACCAGAGTCAGTGCTGGGACGAGACTGCAACCGTCAGGGTGCTAAGGCACATTCCTTGACCATGAGCTCTCAGTCACTCTCCAGAGACAGCTTACTTAAGTGTGTGCGCGTGTGCGTGTGTCTGTGTGTGGTGGTGGGTGGTGGGTGTTGCTACAGCACAGGTGTGAAGATCAGAGGACAACACTGTCTTCAGCTTCACTTCCTCCATGTTGACCATGTGTTCAATCACCAGCTTCTGGTGATTCTCCTGACCCTACCTCTCATCTCACCATAGGAGAGCCAGGTTACAGACATGTGCTGCTATGTCCATCTTTAGCTGGGTCTTGAGGGTCCAAACTCAAGTCTTTATTTTTGTCTGCCAAGCGTTTTACCCATAAAGCCGCCTCCCCAGCACAAGTTCATTTTCAGAACCGCTTCCTTGAGTTGAACTCATGTGCCCCACCATGTGACCCCCAGCTTAAATGCAATCAACTTCAGGATAGTACCCCAGAGAGAAGCCCTGTCCGAGGGCTGTCACTGCTGTCTCCCCCATGCCCTCCACTCTGAGCAACCATTACGTGACTTTCCTTTGATGTGTGTTTACCTGTGAACCATAAAATGGTTGACCATAAAAATGGTTGACATGTGGCCTTTTATGACTTATTCCTACCTAGTCCAGTGTTTTCAAGGTAAGCCCATGTTGTAGCTTATATTCAAACATTAGTCACTCCTTTTTAATGGCCAGCTAATATCCATCATTGACAGACATCATTCTGTCCATCTTGTTAAGCCAGTGGACTTCTGGGTGGTCTAATTAATTAAATCTCTTAATAGTTTTGGTCATTATAATTCCTGTGTAGTCTTTATGTATCTTCAATTCTCTTGGGTACAGACACCTAGGGACTGAGTTGTTGGCTTCAGTGGTAATTGCCACACTCTTCTCATTTGGCTGTTCATCCTGCCTGTCCTGGCCTTGGGGAATCTTCCAGTTTCTCTGTTTCCTCAGCCCATGTATTATGCTCAGTCTGTGTGGTGGTCAACCTAGTCTGTGAGGCGTCTCTTCGTACTTTGATTCGCATCATGCTGGTGCTAAGGACCTGTCTCCGGTTCATCTGCACATCTGCCACAGAGAGATGACTATCGAAATCCTGTTTTTGAGTCGGGGTGCAGGTTGAGATATGGTTTCACTGTGTAGCAAACTGGCCTAGCACTTGCTTTGCAGAACTTAGGGCAGTCCTGTATCTGCTGCTGAGTTCTGGGATTACAGGCATGAGCTACCACACTCACACTCAAATCCTGTTTTTAATTGAGACGTTCATTGTTGTGTTGTGATGGGTTTTTCAAGTTTTCCAGCTGTAAGGCCCTTGTCAGATCTGTCATTTGTAAGTAATTCTTCTTCTTGTGTAAGCTATGTTTACTTGTTGAAAATGGTCTTTAAAATATGGGCTTTAAATGTTGATGGAGTATGATTTACGTAGTTTTTTTATTGCTTGTGTTATTACTTCTTTGTAAAAAAAAATCCTACTCTAAGGTTATTAGTCTGTTTTCTTGAGTTTTATAATTTAATGTCTTATATTTGAAATGCATGACCTGTTAGGTAATTTGGGGTATAGTGTGAGGTAGGGGTGCGGCTTTGTGCTCAGTTGTCTCAGCACTGTTTGTTGTCAAGATTGTTCTTTCCATTCTTAAAAATTAATTGACCATAAAAATTGAGTGTGTTTCCAGTTCCGATTCCGCCTTGTTTATGTTTCACCGGCCCCTGGCTGGACTTGCCTGCATCTTTTGGTTAGGGCGTACTAGGTAGAGTGAACATCCTTCCAAATGCCAGGCTTGCAAACAGTCTCTGTACATGAAGGGAGGACCTCTTTGTCGGAGTTGTGTGTGGTGGTGTGCCACCTGGGAGGTTAGCCACAAGTCTCAGCGCAGCTTGGGCTGTATAGTGAGGTTCTTTATAAAAACACAAAATGGGCCAGAAAGATGACTCGACTTAAGAGCATGCACTGCCCTTGCGGAGAAACTGAGCTGACTCCCAGCATCCACAGCAGGTGGCTCACAGCTGCCTGGAACTCCTGCTGAGGGGACCAGATGCCTTCTTCCGGACTCTGTAGGCAACTGCACTCATGTGTACATACGTGCACACAGACACAGCTGTGACATGGGTTCTGTCCGACCACTCTCACCAAGGTTCTAAGGATGACACTCGGGTCACCAGGCTTGCCCTGGGTATTCTCCTGCTGGGCCAGCCTGCTAATTGTCACTCACAGAGTTAGAGTGGAAATGTCAGCTAAAAGTGCCAGCGCTTCCAGCGTCTGCTTTGGCCACCAGTGCTGTCCCAGGCTGGCTTTTTGTGAGACGCAGGGCTTAGGGTTTAGAAGATTCCTTGAGGAATCAAGTGCTAAGAGCTTCAGGGATCACCCCAAAGGGACAGCTGCTTGTATTTCATGTGGAAACCTCACACCGCAATGATGGTTTGGCACAGAACATGCTAAGCTTAGCCCGGCTGGACAAAGCTGGACATGCCATGCATCTAAAAATGTGTTTCCCATTGCTATTATGATGCACAGTCTCAGAAGGCTGGCTTCGGTGCTGTGAGTCAGGCATGGATTCTGCATATACACTTATGAGCAGCCTTCCTCCACAGCTCGGGGACAGCAAGGTCAGGCAGAAGTGTGCACTAACCTTTTAGAAATACCAGTTTTCCCAATTAATTTAGTCATAATTTTAAAATGCTTGTGTGTTAATGATTCCCATGCATTTACCTTTATTTTCTGGACCTGACTGTAGCCAAGGTTGCGTTCTTTCTGAAGAACAGCCAAGCCAGAGTCCAGCCGCTGCCAGCTTTGCCACCACAGCCTCCTTGTTATCTTGCAGGACTGTGGAGTCCAAACCAATAGGAAACACGCCCCAAGGTGTGACCCCCAATTAGAGTCTTCTCGCTTCCTTCCTGCCCAGCGCATAGAAAGTTGTGGTGTGCTTGTGTGTGGTGCCTGCTGCCAGGGCGCGTGCAGGGCGCGAACATTACGCTCACTCCATCTGCAAGTGTTATAATGAGTTATTCAAAGCTCTTCACACAGGACCAACCAGAGCGTGCCTCCCTCTCCGTTCCAGCGCGTTTTCCTGCCCATCTGATGGATGCTCCTCTGCTGGAGTCTTTGGAAGGTTCTGGTGTCTTTTGTTTTAATTGGCGGGCTAAAGCTGCCTCCTATGGTGCGGTTTTCATTAGTGAATGCTGCAGAGGGGGGCGCTGGGGCTGTCCTCCAAGCCCATCCATGAATATTAAACATAAGACAATTAGAGCTTTCAGACCAATTATTTTTCTTTCAGCAAGCAAAGTTGGTGATACTCACTAGATGAGTATTTGCAGTTTCTACCGTTGGCCCCTTCTTGTCCCTGGAATCGGTCAGCCTGGCACATCTCCGCCCATTTGCTCGGCTGCCTGCTTCCCAGCGCGGAATCTGCAGCTTGAGTGCTGGGGCTGCCGGCTCTGCCAGGGCAGTGCTGCCTTCGGGCTGGGCCTGCACTTTGTCAGATGCTCTGGGCTGATACCTACTTCCTAATGTGGACTTGATGGCTTGGGTGGACAGGACTCAGCCAGATGTCCTTCTAAGAAGTCAGAGGCTGGTCTTCCACAGGTGGTGTCTGTTCCCTGTGAACCTGAGCTGCTGGCGTCTCTGCTGTCTGTGGTCCTCATCCAACACCATCGTGCCGCTCTCTAAACACAGTGGAGAAAAAGACGGCAAACTTTGAACTAACGGACCAAATGTGTTTGCCCGTGTCCGTGTGTTACAGCCACACTGTAAACACTCACAGAGGGGGTCTTGATAGACCCCACTAGCCAGCTTGCACTCCACCCCCATCTTCTTCAAAAGCCCATGCTGGGCTCCAGCGCCAGGCTCCCTCCCGGGTGCCCCACAGCCTTGGGTCTCCTGGCCTCCGGAGGCCTGAGGACAAGCAGCTGTGTGCATTCAGAGCTCGCTCGCTGGAGACGGAATGAGTGGCCCTTGTAGCCATAGCCTGCACTGCCATCTTGCTGTGTGGCCTTGATTCTGCATCCCAAGACTGTGATTGTCTGTTGTTTGGTTTGTTTCTTTGTCAATGGTGGTGTGTGTGTTTACAGCAGGTTTTCTTGAGCTTGCTTTGTTACAGTCAAGAACGGCCTAGAACGCTTGGTCCTTGTGCCTTTACCTCCCTGGTACCAGGATTCTAGATTGTACCATGATGCCCAACTTCTGTGTTTCCATGTTATACCTACTTATCACCAGCTATGAAACAGATAAACCATCTGAAACAAATGAGGTGTGCGCATTTGTGTGCACCAGGGTGGAGCCAACACCCTCTGAGGCCTGATTTTAAACAGCATAGTCACGTCTGGAATAAAGCAGAAACTTCCCTGGAGGCTTTGGGTGCATCTCCACCTCTCCTCCCAAGGAGCTGCTGTTAGCATTTAACTTCTGAACCGTGTTTATAGGAAGCATGCTCCGCACCTAAAAGCAAGTGCAATAGGGGCCTCAGCGTGCGCAGCCCCGTGACAACTGCCTGTCGCCATACACACCTGCTCACACTTCAGGAGGACTGACCCGTGACCTCTGCCTCAGCTGAGCAGTTCTTGTCCCCCTGGCCCTTCTGCAGATGGTGTAGACATGTCACCTGCTGACGAGCAGGAAGAGCTCTGAATGTCTGCCAGGGCTCCACTGTTGGTGTGGCCTGTGGCTGCCTGAAGTGATGCACAGTTGCGTATGGCATCTCTGATGCTGCCTCTAATCTCCCTGGAAGTCTAATGATCATTTCCTAACAGGTAATTCCTTCTCCCCCGGGCTGCTGAAGACTTCTCTGTATGCTCCCATTGTTAAGCTGACGGTTTCCCTGTGCAGTTTTTATTGTGATAGCGTTGACTAGCACTAACCCCTGGGGATTATCAGCCCATTTTTCTCTAGGGCCTTCTTTAGGTGTAATGCACCTGCGCTCCTTGCCTTCTCGTGAAGTTCATCTTCAGGGTCTGTGTCTTCATTCTGGAAGATGCATGCTTGTTTTAAAGCAAGAATCAAGGTGTTGTGTGGCTCCTGGCTGCTGCAGTGTGGACTGAGGGTAGCAGCCTCCCCCTCCACAGCCGCTCGGCTCCAAACGCTCTGCCACTCTCACGGCAGTGGGGAGGCAGCTCCCGGACCCAGCAGAGCAGTGAAGGGTGTTATTTTTGTTGTTTTTAACCATATTGGGGGGGGGGGTGCTGCCCAAGCTGTCTGATACCAAAGCCTGTCCCTGGGCTGTGTTGGTCAGCACTGTGGCTAAGGGCCTAAGAGTCTGCACACGGGGCGAGCCCACAGGAGCCTGAGTCTGCACACGGGGCGAGCCCACAGGAGCCTGAGTCTGCACACGGGGCGAGCCCACAGGGGCCTGAGTCTGCACACGGGGCGAGCCCACAGGGGCCTGAGTGTCCTTGCTGCATTCATCATGTTTTCTCATTGTTGTGACAGAAACAGCTTAAGAGTTTACTTTGAGTTCAGAGTTTGAAGGTGTGCGCCATCAGGGTGGAGAGCCGGCGGCCGAATGTGTCCACCCTGGAAACACCCAAGTGGGAATGCCTTCTAAGCCAGTCCAGCCTAGCCCTCACACTGGGGGACTCCAGTTCAGTCCTGCAGAGGAGTTTGTGTGTGCACCAGCCATGAGTCTCACCATCAGGCCCAGGGTATGAGGCATGTAACAGGCTCTGATTTTGCTGAAGAGAGGTGATATAGGGATAGCATCCATTTTTACTTATTACGACTCGTAGACTTGGACACAGTATGCTCAAGAGGTGCTCCTTGCCTTCCCTCTCACTGTGAACTTGGAGGAACCAGTAAGGAAGGAGCCTCTGCTGTAGACTCCCATTCATCGTCTGAAGATCTTGTAAAATCTTTTTAGGGTGGCTTGTGGGTTTTATGTTTAAGAAGGCCCCCCCTTATCTTTTATCTTTTTGAAACAAGGTCTTGCTGCACAGCCCAGACTCTAGCAGTCCTTCCTCCACTGGTCAGGCAAGAGCTCGCCCACCAAGCTGCATTCCAGGCACATTTTTATTTGACACAGAATATCACTTAGCTGTTGAGGGTGGCCTGAAACTTGTAATCCTCCTGCCTCAGCCTCTCAGGTAGCTGGTATTATATATAACTCAGCTCTGAGTTGAGAAAACACAGCATACTGATATTAACTGTTTTCATAAAACTGAAATCCATTTAAGATCATATGGTGCCCACAGAGGTCAGAAGACGGCACTGGGGCCCCAGCAGCTGGAGTTACAGGTGTTTAGTTCCTAGCACCCACGTCGGGCAGACAACAAACTCAGGTCCTCTCCACCAGCAACCCATGCTTTCACTGCAGAACCATCTCTCCAGCTCCTTGACTGTGTTTCTTACAGTTAGTGGCTGTCTATACAAAATGTAGCTGCTGGGGCTGGAGAGGTGGCTCAGCGGTGAACAGCACAGACTGTTCTTTCAGAGGACCCGAGTCTAATTCCCAGCACCGTATGACAAGTAGCAGCTCCAGTCCCAGAGGATCTCGTGGCCTCTGTTCTGCAGACACTGCACACATGTGGTGCACACACACAGACAGTCTTTAATGTTGAGTTGGGCACATGGATAAATTGCCGTTTCTCTTAGTGCCATCCCTGATCTTCAGTGCGTTTACCATTTTTAGCAATGGGCAGGAGCGGTGCTGTCGAGCCTGGCTGTCTGGAGGCCCCTGTGGTCTCGCCGCTGCGGAGGTGTCGGTGTCTGCCTGACGCTAGTTGTGCTGGCAGCCTCCTCCCCTGGCCTCTGGGTCGCAGAGCCCTTGTAGGCAGCTGCCCCTCACACACCTGTTGCTGTCTTATCACTCAATCTATTCTTTGTTCTTTCCTAGAAAGTCACTTATTCATCTAAATTTTTTAAAATATTTATTATGTATACAATAGTCTGTCTGCGTGTGTGCCTGCAGTCCAGAAGAGGACACCAGGCCCCATTACAGATGGTTGTGAGCCAACATGTGGTTGCTGGGAATTGAACCTGGGTCCTCTGGAAGAGCAGCCAGTGCTCTTAACCTCTGAGCCATCTCTCCAGCCCCCTTCATCTAAATTTTCAATTTTGCAGATTTAAAAAAAATGAACTCAAACAGAAAAGCTGGGGAGATTATAGAGAGCAGGGAAGCAGGATTTTGAAATCCATAAAACGTGCTGTCTGTAAAAAGGAAGCTAGGTCCCCGTGGCTTTGATGACATCAGCACTGCAGCAGCCATCTTCACCCTCCGCACACGCGTCGGGTTGGATCTGTGGCTGTCCCATGTGTACCCAGGGACCACACACTGACAGGCAGATGCTCACTTTGAGCAAAAGGCAAGTTTTCCATGATGCCTGCAGGCCTGGGGAGGGAGTGAGGCATGGTCTTGAGGTTAAAGTGACCCCCAGGACACTGGAAGCGGCGAGTGTGTGCATCTCGTAGATGAAGTTTGGGACCGCGCGTGCTTTATCTCTGCCTGTGTCAGGTTTGCCTGTCCTGTTGTAGCTGTTCAGCCCCGCAGGGGAGCCCCATGGAGTGCTGAGGGGCACACAGCTGAAGCAGGCGGGGGCTGCAGGCTTCCTCACTAACCCTCTCCTCCTGGTGCTCTTCTTGCATCTTCCAGAGTCAGGCTCCATGACCTCCGCAGTGATAAAATCGCCCTGTCACTGTCCGCCCATCAGCTGGGGGTGTCCGCAGTCCAGATGGACGACTGGAAGATTGTCAGCGGGGGCGAGGAGGGACTGGTGTCCGTGTGGGATTACCGCATGAACCAGAAGCTGTGGGAGGTTCACTGCAGGTGAGCTGGACTGCGGTGTGGGGGGTTCACTGCAGGTGAGCTGGACTGCGGTGTGGGGGGTGCACTGCAGGTGAGCTGGACTGCGGTGTGGGAGGTTCACTGCAGGTGAGCTGGACTGCGGTGTGGGAGGTTCACTGCAGGTGAGCTGGACTGCGGTGTGGGAGGTTCACTGCAGGTGAGCTGGACTGCGGTGTGGGAGGTTCACTGCAGGTGAGCTGGACTGCGGTGTGGGAGGTTCACTGCAGGTGAGCTGGACTGCGGTGTGGGGGGTCCACTGCAGGTGAGCTGGACTGCGGTGTGGGAGGTTCACTGCAGGTGAGCTGGACTGCGGTGTGGGGGGTGCACTGCAGGTGAGCTGGACTGCGGTGGGGGGTTCACTGCAGGTGAGCTGGACTGCGGTGTGGCCATGCCCAGGCCAGCTGTGCCCATGCTGCCGCCTTCCTGAGACTTGAGCTCCTCTCTCTTCCCCACTAGCATCGCCCTGAGTGACAGCGGCCTTGCTGAGCGCCTCAGCGAGAGCCTTTCCACAACTGTGTTGCTCTCTGTAGACTCCCTCGTTTAGTTACGAGGAGAGGAGGAAGCCAGCTTGGTGAGAACAATTTTCAGTGTGAAGGCGGATGGGTTGTCACGGGTCCCGTGTGCCAGACTTTGTGTCCAGCTGTGTGGCTTGCCCCTTCTCTCACTATGAAGTTGGGCACACAGTGTGCAATGTAAGTAGCGCCAGCTAAGGCAGCTCATGCAGCCTTGAACAGAGGAGACTCTGACTGGTGCCTCCTGGTAAAGCTGTTCCTCAGTTTTGAATTTAGAAGCAACCTAGAGCTCCCACCGTCACACGCCCCAGAGTCCTGTCTGGCTGAGCTTCTGCCCCTCTGTAAAGAGAGTGTGTGCGGAAGGACAGCGTGAGAGCATAGCGTGCGTCTCCCGCCCAGACGCAAAGTCAAGGCAGCTCTACCTTTTTTTTTTTTTTTTTTTTTTTAACAGGTTGGAGAATTCTCTGGCCAAGAGCTTTTATCAGACCCCAGTGGTACCACACTGCTCTTAACCCACCCTTCCCTAACGTCCATGGTGATGCACCATAGTGCCACCAGGTGGCGCCAAAGGGCAACTCAAACTCCCACACTAGAATCCAGCATTTGCCCCAATTTCAGGAAAACCAGGTTCTCTGCACCTCCAGGACAGCACTGTCCTTTCTGGGTTTCTGCCATGGCCCTTTCAGGATGCCCACACCCAGAATATCTTTCCAGCACTCGAGGGAGGCCCAGGGAAGTGAGGCTTTCTCTTGCAAAAGTCCTGGTCAGCGCCCAGCTCTAGTCTGGCTGCATGTCTGACCACCTCAGCCTGCCTTCCCTCACCAAGTCCTTCCTTTATCACTCTCCTGTTATCCTCTAGCCAGAAGGCCTGCTCCCCAGTGGCCTCAGTCAGCCCCAGGTGGGGTGGCATGGGACTCCTTTCTGCAGAGGTGCAGAGCCACCTCACCTCAGAGCTGGTTCGGAACCTCTGAGGACAAGCACCCATTTCCAGGAGACCATGCGCTGTTGTCTCCTGGCTCAGAGCGTGGCTATCAGCTGTAGCCATCAGTTCTGTTGGCTACATCAACATCTGCACGTTGCAGGTTTGGCTCAAGTTGAACATCTTTATATCCCAAACACACCAACTTGTTGAAGTAGTTGGTTGAAATGTGTAGAGTGCAGGTGTATGCAAAATGGTGCCAGACAAAGGCTTGGCTCATGTCTGCTTTGGGAACTGAGGCTGGGCCCAAGTTCCTTCGTCATAATGGAAAGTATGCCTAGAGAGTGCCATGGCACACAGCCAGGGCAGGCTGCTCCAGCCTTACAGTGTCCTTCCCCATGGCTCCAGGCACCCGGTGCGCCACGTCTCCTTCAATAGCCACAGCCTGATCACTGCCAACGTGCCCTATGAGAAGGTGGTGCGGAACTCCGATATGGACAACTTTGCCTGTCACAGGAGGTCAGTGAGGGTTTGGGTACATCCTGAGAAATGGCTTAGTGTGGTTTCATCGGTACCTGCCCCCCTCCCATTCCCAGTCACATACTCCTCTCGGGGTATCAACCATGGGCCCTGGTTTTTGTGGGAATTGGGTGCGCAGTGACTGCTGTAGACCAGAAGCATGTCCTGAGTGTCTGTCTGGAGCATTCTGCAGCTGCTCCTGGCGTCTGGGGCAGAGCAGGGCCACAGTATCGGCTTGGCAGAGAGGCAAGTCCTCTGTGCTGAGCCCCATCAGATGCCTCTTCCTAAACATTGTCTCTGGGGCCTCCCTGCTCACCTCAGTTGTGGCGTCTGCACACCTGACAGTGTGGGCCCCAGCACACTATCACAATGGGGGGCTAGCCTAGACTGATGCCTGTGCCGCAGCAGCCTTGCTGACTACTGTTCATCTCTGCTTCCTCTAGACATCGTGGCCTGATCCATGCCTATGAGTTTGCAGTGGACCAGCTGGCCTTTCAGAGCCCTCTTCCTGTCTGCCGCTCTCCTTGTGACACCATGGCTGGGTACAGCTATGACCTAGCGCTGTCCTTCCCCTATGACAGTGTTTAGGCCAGCACCTCCCGGAGAAGCGGGAGGGCAGTTTACAGACACTAGAGCTGAGGAAGCTCCACCGCACACAGTGGAGTTGGGGGCAGTGCCCTCCCAGGTGGCCATGGCCACATAGCCTTGCTTCTGGACCACCCACACAGCCTTGCTGCTTCTGGACCACCCACACAGCTGCTCTCCTTCCACCTGGGGACATGGTAGCACACGCTGATGACTCCGAGTTAGCCTTCCAGAAGCGGCTCCTCCACCTCAGCCTGTGACAGGAGCTGCTCCATACTCTAGGGACAGAGCCTCACATGTAGGCTCAGAGTGGTCTCCTGACCCCCTAGTCCAGCCCTCCTCTGTGGTTCAAACTCACAGCTCGTCACCACAGACCCTTACCTGTGAGGACTGGTCCATTCCACCTGCTGCTCTCTTCAGTACACGCTGCGAAGGAAACATCCATCCTTCCCTGGGGAGGAGAGGGCCGCTCAGTGGGGATGGGGTTGGGGAGCCCAGTTCCTGAGCCTGGCTGGCGGTATCTCTTCCCTCAGCACCCACAGCTCACCCACTCGGCCTGCAGAATGTTGAGGCAGGTGCGCCCGTAGTGGCCAGGAGAGCATTGGTGTGCAGAGCTCCTCGGAATTCCTGTGGGCCAGGTTCCCAGCCTGCTAGCGCAGAGACCAGGCAGAGTCCTATCCCAGCCAAATCCAGCCAGAAGCAGCATGATAGACAGGTGGGCCAGGACACGCCACACTGGGTCTGCAGAGGGCAAAGAGCCATTGGGGTGGGGGAAGCTTTGTGCTCTGGAGACCAAGGCAGTTGAGAAAAGGGCGTATATTTTCAGAGGGACGGGGCTGACCCACCTCTAAGCCAGAGTAATACTGAGACCAGCCCTGAGGTACTCATGGTTCTCGGGCCTAGAGGGGCTTGGTCTTGTTTCCCAGTGCTGGGGATGAAACCTGGGGCCTCAGATGCCTGCTAGGCGAGTGCGCTCCCACTGAGACACGCCTCCAACCAATATGTGGTTTTGTGGCATGAAGGTTTCCCAGCTCAAGACAGCCACTGTCTAGCTGAAGCTCCCAGGGAGGACTTTGAACCTCACGTCAGAGTGCCAGCAGGCAGCAGCTCACTCTCTTGCTGGGCCGGCGCCCCCTGCTCGCCTGGTCTTGCTAGGTCTTCTCTACAGCCTGAGCACTGGAGAAACTTCAGTCCGCACCGCAGACCAGGAAGCACTTTGAGAGCGGCTGCAGAGGTGACTGGGGTGGCAACAGCACAGCACTGCCAGCAGCTGGGTGGCTTCATGCAGGGGCGCTTAGGAGCTTGGCTCCTCGCAGCAGCTCTGGGTGTTCTCTACTGTCCGCTAGCCTCCTGGGAGAGCCCCCCAACAGACCTATCAGAGATCTCCCCACCGGCTCCTGGGGTTACTGCCTAGCATCTGCTCAGAAGCCAGGAGACACCAGGACGCGCCCCTGTAGCTCGCCGTTTGCCTTACGCACCATGTCTGCTTAGTTATTAAAGGTTCTGGACTCACTCGTGGCCTTGTTTGCTGCTCCTGCGAGGGTACTTGGTGCTGATCCCTGGCTGCTCTTGAAGTCTTCCGCCACCGTTTGTAGCCCTCGTTTATCACCCACAGCTGGGGGGGGGGGGCACCACGACAGCACAGCGGTCTGGGGAGAGTGTGTCATCCTTGGCTGGGCTGGCTGTCCATGGAGGCCATGAGCAGCCTCTACAGAAGCCCAGACAGCAGCTCCCATGAAATGCTGTCTCGGGGACTGTGTGGCTTTCGTCTGAGCAACAGAATTACCAACCTTCCCCAGCAGTGGGGCTTCCGTTCTTCCTGAGCTGGAAAGCCGGCAACCCCGGGACAAAGCACTCAGTGCCCCCGTAAGCTCACAGCCCTTCCAGGAGGGGTGGCATGCCCCAGTCCACTAGTAAATGGCACATGGCCGTACCACAAGCCGTTTGCTTGGAGTTAAGAACCACCTCCCCTAGTGAAGGGGCTTTCAGTTGATAGTGGCTCGGACAGGGACACGCTCCTCATGAGCTCTTGCTTGAAGCAGCAGATGGCATGGGCCGTGGCATTGTAGCCACACATCCAGGCCAGATGGTTACCTGGCTGCTGCTGCAGGCCTGCGGCGACTTGGCCCCCGCTGCCTGTGTGTGCAGCAGCAGATTCCCCCTGGGCACCAGCCTGTGCTCAGCGTCTGATGTTGCCTCCTGCTTTGCACTAGGGACCTTCACCCTGGAAAGGGAAAGGAGCTCCAGCCTGTGCCCAGCTGAGCCTTGCTGTCGCAGCTGCTCTTCCCAGGACACCCACCCACCCCTAAGCCTCACTACCCACTGTAGGGGCCCTTGGAGTGCCACCATTTTCCTGTGAAGACAAGCCTGCCCCTTGCTGGCTTGCCATCCTGCCCTAGCCGGAGTTCTGAGCCATCCTGTGACTGTGCCTACACCAAGCCCTGCTGGTGTTTATCCAGCTGTGGCAGACAGGTGCCATGGAGAGTGGCCTGTCTCCAACACTAGCTCCTCAAGGTCATGGCACGCAAGGACGGCCTTTATGGCAGGTGTTTGCCAAACCTCAAGGTGACTTGCATTTCTGCCTCTCCATCCGCCCACTTGGGCAGCTTCCAGCTCAGCGGGACTTAGCTTGGTCAACTGCAGGCGGGTGGGGACGGAACCCAGAGTCAGACCAGGGTCTGCCCTCTCCATCAACACAGCACACAGGCACATGAATCAGAGCCCAGTGGTTTTGTTCAAGTGTCGAAAAACCTGGTTCCCTAACGGGTCACAACTGCAGGCTGCTCTGGTCTCTGTCCCTTTCCCATGATTTACATGTCACAAGGCTGCAGCTGCTATTTCTATGACGTTTGCATCACAGAGCACACTGGGAAACCGACCAGAATAAGCATTTGTTTCACAAAACCACCAAACAAAAAACAAAACAACAAAACCTTTTATAAGTGGCACGCGGTGACTCCCACTTGTCCCACCCCCCGGGAGGCTGAGACGGGAACGCGGGGACTCCCACTTGTCCCACCCCCGGGAGGTTGAGACGGAGGGTTTTAAGTTTGAAGCCCTGAGTCTAGAAACAAAAGTTGGTGAGAGGGCAATAGCACAGGCTAGACCTCACCTGGCTGCTGTAGACTGTAAAGAGCGCACCGGGCCTCCGCCCGGCCGAGGACCCAGCTCTGCCCACCTCTCCACCCGCAGCCCCTGCTCACCGGCGCCCTCAGCAGTGACTGCTGCTTCCACCCGGTTGGTTGCAGTTTCTGATGATCACCAGTGTGCTTGACAGATTGCACACACCTGCCCACAAAGACCTCTGTACACCCCTGCTTCACGCTGCTGGTCGGCTCCTCATCTGGTTCATGCTCCCACAGGGGTGGGAGGCTGCACTGGGCCGGGACCCCAGCAGTTCTGCAGGTAGCAATCCACCCGCTTCCTCCCTTACCTGCAGCCCACACGGCAGGACTGTGCCCAGGGCAGTGGCCTTCAGCTCTTGTTGCTCCAAGGGTAGAACCCCCACAGGGCACTAAGGGATTAGTCTGCACTCCGTGGGGAGCAGGTTTATGCCAGTTCATGGTCCTGCAGAGCAAGCCGGGAACAGAGCGGTAGTGCCCCAGGTGAGTTCTGCAGTGGGAACGGGGCCCAGCTGAGCCTGGTCCTAGTGATTGTGAGCAGATGAGCATGCCCGCGTGCCTGGAGGATTGTGTGCCTGGAGGACCGCGTGCCTGGAGGACCGTGTGCCTGAAGGACCATGCTCCCAGCGAGTCAGTCTCATTTTAATTAGCTGTTTGGATTAGCCGTGCCCAGCACTTCAAGGACATTAGCAGGCCGTCAGCGGGCAGTGCGCACAAGCACTTTTGATGCAGGTCCATCACAGCAGCATCTCCCCAACTAGAACTCCCGGCATGGGCTGAGGGCGGTGATCCATTATTTATGAAAACATTCTACATTCATGAGCTGCCTTTGTTGAGGACACAACTGAGACAAATTGGGAGAGTCTCAGGAAACCCAGGCCCATGAGATGCCAAGGTGATGGTTGCCCACTGAGCCTGCAGGCCCTGCTCACTCGCTATGCCAGGGAGTGCCGGCAAGCCCAGGGAGCCAGGTTTCAGATGCTTCGTGCATGATGTTCCCAGGCTGACCTGCTGGCTTTCTAGAACCCTAGAACTAGCAACCTAGAAGCCAGGAAGCCTCCGAGTTGGGGGATGGGGTGGGGAGGGCACCTTTGTAGGGTTCTCACTGAAGCTGACCATCTGCCTGGCTCTGAGCAGGGAGACAGGAGCCCCTCTATCTGTTCCTGCCTGCTGCTTTGTCAGGCCGTGGCCAGGCAAGGCCTGCATTCAGAAAGAGCAGCCCTGGCAGTGCCTTCAGACCTCTGTCCTCACCAGTCCAGAGATGTGTGGTGGTGAGGGGTGGCCCTGTGACCCAGCACCAGTCACGGCCAGTATGTCCCCCACTGGCCGTCCTGCTGGCCAAGCAGCTCAGAGCACCTGCGGATCCCCCAGCTCCTCACCCCTTGCCTCTGAGGTACGACATAGTAACCAACCAGTCTCGTCTCCCCCCCACACACACACAACAGCGATCCTAACATTCCTCTGAGCATAGTCTCTGCACACCCCTGTAATTGGTCACATAGCACGTTTTTGCTTTTACACATGAAATGCTAATTTGAACCTCATCCTTAACAGTGGCTTGATGCTCCCTTTGTGTCACCGAGTTGCCTTGCCCCCTTCGTATCTGTGAAATAGAACACTTGTTGATGAGAAGATTAGCCCACCACTTAGAACCTCCTCAAACAGCTTACTTGGGGACAGCAGCATGAACCCATAGAAGCTACTGGAGCTGGCACATCACCATGGAGACACAGCCTGCCATCAGCCACGACAAGCACCCACAGGCAGAGAGGAGGCTGCTGGGTTCCTTCAGGCATGAGTCACTGTCCCCTGGGCAGCAGCAGGATAGTTGTACTAGTAACGACAGACACCATTATTTTACTAAACCAACAGAACTAAAATGCATGTAACAGGCCAGCAGGAGGTGAAAGCATTTGCTGCAAGAACCTGATAGCTTGAGTTTGATCCCTGGAACCCATGTTAAAAAATAAATAGGGCTGGAGAGATGGCTCAGTGGTTAAGAGCATTGCCTGCTCTTCCAAAGGTCCTGAGTTCAATTCCCGGCAACCACATGGTGGCTCACAACCATCTGTAATGAGGTCTGGTGCCCTCTTCTGGCCTGCAGACATATACACAGAAAGAATACATAATAAATAAATATGTAAATAAATATTTATAAAAAAACAAATAAATAAAGCTGGGTGTAGAGCTGAAAAGAAGTTCAATCCCAGCACCCACATCAGGCCGCTCAGAGCTGCCTGTAACTCCAGCTCCAGGTCTGTCTGTCTCGCGCACTCTTGGTTTGGAGCACCCACACTTGTGTGTACAAACTCACGTGGGCATACTTTTTTTTTAAAAGCTGAATGTGGCGGCCCCCATCTGTAATCCCAGAGCTCGTGTGAAATGAGAGGCAGAGAGGACAGCTGCCCGCAAACCTGCGACTCAGCCGGCCTGGGGTACGCAGCAGATACACTGGAAGCAACCCCACCTCAACATGGTGGAAGACATGAACTGACCTCCACACATACGCCCAGGCTCACACATCACATCGGGGTCTCATGAGACGGCTCGGTGGCTAAGAACACTTGTGCCATCGTGAGAACCACAGTTTGGATCTTGGCACCCACGTGATAAGCCAGGTGCCCTCCCAGCACCTCTAACTCCAGCTCCAAAGGATCTGAGCCCCTCCTGGCCAGCATGCATTCCTATGCACACGCATGCACACACACACACACACACACAGATACATCCACCTACACACGCATGACAAGGAAGTGGAAAGGGAACAGGGTGGGGGACAGAGTGGAGATTTACCATAGATGCCCTCTGTGGCCCTTAGGGCCTGGGACTACACAAATGAGACCAAGCATGCTCACTGTTGGGCTGTGAACAAGAAACCTAACTAAGCATGCCAACAGCACCAGGTGCCAGTCTCCCTGAGTTTAGAAAGGCACCTCCCAGTGTCAACAAAGGGAACAAACCATCCTGAGACAGACCTGGAGAGCAAACACCAGCCAGCCATGAGAGGACTCTGTTCCTCACCATGAGAGGACAGCCCAGTCACAGGCGGTCTCCGCACTGGACACACCAGCTCTACCCTCACCCGCCCGTCCTGAAGTGAAAGGTGACAAGCAGAACTGTCTGAGCTCCTCACCTGCAGTAGGCACCTCAGGTCTCCACTTGCATCTGTGCTGGGAACCGGGGTGTCGGGAGGAACTGTGGCAGTCCTGGCTGCAGCTGTTCACCATCAGGAGCCGGCATCAGCAGCCAGCCATGCTGGTGCTGAGAAAGCCCCATGACCTGCATTCCAGGTCTTCTGGAAGCCTGCCCACACAGACGGGCTTTTCCAGGCTTCCCCTGGATGGAGACTGCAGGTGGATACCCGATCCTTCAAGGAGAAACAGATGGTACACGAGGACCAGCAGACAGAACATCCATTGGTCCTTCCTCACCATCTCTGCCTGCTCCTTAGAATCAGTCTCCTGTCACGAAGGACCAGATTCCTTTAAGGCACGTGAGGGGCAAACAAGGATGCCGGGCTCGTTAAGAAACCTTTATTGACATCATTGGAGATAAAAACGGCGGAGTCCCAGACACCACACCCCACGGGAAGGATAAGGGAAGGGGCACTGACTGTTACGGCAGCTTAGGGAAAGGGCTGAGCGAAGGGCCGCGGCCACTCCCAGCTTCCAACCACCCCTCCCTTGCTCGGTCAGTGGCAGAGGGCGATGGTCTCCATGTTGAGGAAGCGGATGTGCATCTTGGTCTCGATGTCGATCCCCTGCCAGATCTGGAATGGAGGGAGTGGCATCAGGAGGCATCCCCACCACTGCCTGACACCTGCCTGGGCCAGGTCCTCGGCTCTCCCACCCGCCTTCCTCTGCCACCGACGGAGTCACTTTGCCGATGAGGAGCTGGATGGTTTCCGAGGCTATGAGCTAAGCAAGGAACAACTCCCATCTCTCTCTTCTGGTTACCCTGGCTCTGACCTTCGGGTTCTTGCTGAGATGGTCACCTTGGTGAGCTGGAATGAAGTCCTGAACCCAAGTTCCTCACTGGATGGGCTCTTTGATCTCGCCCACACACCCCAAGGGGCTCAGTTACATGCCAGTTACGAACCTCCTTTTCCTCAGTGCAATTCCAGGATTACCCACCATGCTCCTCACTTTCCAGACTTAGACTGGGCCAGCCTTGCCCACAGAGCCCTGTGTGAACTACTAGGGGTGGTTACAAGGCACACTCCACTTGGACAGCCACCACTGAGTAAGCCACCGGTTTCACCACAACCTCTGTGGGAGAAGGGTCCTGTCTGCTTCAGACTTGTGCTCAGGTCAAGAGTCTGCAGAGTAACACGGCTAGGGTCTGGGCATTCAGGTCACAAGGCCACTGGCCTACAGGGCAAAGCCTTGTCCCTTCCAAGGTCACCCTCTCCTGGTTCCTTGGCACTGGGAGGGCACAAGTGAGGAGTCAGGGTGAGAACATGGATGGAGGAACCCTGTAGGCAGGTGACATGTCTCCCTGTGATGTTGGAGTGCCACTCCGCATCTATAGAGATGCCCCTGTGGACTTCCCAGGGTGAGGTAAGCCTTGGAGCTAGGCTTCCCAGTGTCCCCTGTCCCCTGCACGGGTCCTGTGGGGATATGGGAACAGTGTTCCACTTCACACTGAGCAGCCCCAACTGTCGGGAGTTTGAGGTGTGCTCTGAGAAACATCCCAGACTCCATGAGGAATTCAGCTAAGTTTTGGAAGAGGGTACAGTCACTGGGGGCACAGAAGGGACAGAGAAGGGGACCTAGCTTCTGAAGAGCTATGGAAAAGGCACAGATTGGCTTGTCACACCAAGACTCTTACTCCAGTCCAGGCTGACTTTGAACTCCAGACGCCCCTGCCTCTGCCTCCCAGGAGCTAAGATCGCACTGGTGTGCCGCCATGCCACGCTCCAAGCAACTGCACCCTCTTCCTCGATATTCCTTCTGCCCCTGGAATCCTGCACCGTGAACACGATGCACAGATCCCAGTGCAGGCCTGAACAAATCCACGTCTGGCAGCTCCTGGCCTCCCCCACCGCACACCCTGTCCAGTCTTGAGTGTGGGTAGCTTCTGATATCTGTCTCCTTCCCTGAGAGACAGGGCTTAAGCTGCCTGCCTGTGGGGCAGAGGGCCTCCCTCAGAGGGGCAGGCAGAGGACAGTGGTCAACCCGGACTCTGCGAACCGAACCCTAGAGGCTCCAGGTTCCCTCCGTGCACAGACCTTGGTGGAGCTGGCTGGGTTCATAGTCTTCCTGTGTCCTGACCTCCTTGCCCTGAAGGCCTTGGAGAGATGGATGATTTTAGCATTTTCTTCTTTCTGTTTCCAGATAACTTGGTCATCACAGCGGCCAATCTTAACTCCCAGCCCCAGAGTATGTTTGTGACAGGGAAGGCTGTCCACCAGATGGGTGCAGATGCCACCCCAAGAGGAAGGACAGGCGAGTGGGTGGCCCTTTAAAACTCCCATCAGGATGCACTAGGGAGGCAGGACTCAGCAACATGTTGTCTGCACCATCTGCTTACAGAATGCTGTATTCATTCAGGTGCAGGAAGTTTCCAGAATCTTCCAGAATCCCTGCTGTCCTGGGAAGGGGCGCCAGTGTCCCGAGGGAGATAAGATCACTTCTCTTATCTACCCGTGTGCTGCCGAGGTCACAGGCCACATAGCAACACCCCCCTCTCCACAAAGCCAAGCGAGTCAGTTAACGTGGTTTCCAAGGCCTTCCTAGAGAACCTGGGATCTGCCGACAGCTACTGCTTCACAAGGTCCTCATGATGTCCTGGAAGCCCCATCCCCAGGCCCACCTGTCTTTCCCCCTGGCACCCACCTTCAGAAAGTCCTCAAAGGTGATCCCCTCATACACCTGGTCCGGTTCCTGAGGACAAAATTGTACAGGGAGTGAGTGGCCAGGGATTCGCCCAGGTTCTGCTGAGACAGGTCGCCTCCTCCAAACACCCAGAGCACAGAGATAGAGCTGGGGGGGTCCTGTGTCCCCAGCCAAGGCCAGTCTTCTGGAACCCCAAAAGAGGTGGAGACGTCACCCCACTTGGGTCCCCCAGGAGTGCCAGGTGGGGAAACAGTGGACTCCTAGGCATGGGCCCTCTTTCCCAACACAGTCCACCTCACCCTGTCCCTAAATGTCCAGCCACCAAGTCACGTTCTGCCAGCCTGGGTCCTGTCTCAGCTCCCTGTAGTGATAACAGAACTGTTCTGTGCTAATCTACACTCACAGCTCACTGGGGGAAGGAGAAGGGAATAGAAGGCTCTCTGTGGCCACCCTCATGCCAATGAGTCACCGTGATAACCAGGATGCAGGGGACAGAATGTGGCTTCAGCCAGGGGCCTAGCATGCTTGACAAAGCCAGCCTCCAGCTATGTCCCTCCTACTGTAGGAACAGAAGGGATGGTACCAGGGCTCTGCCCAGGCCAGTGGAAAACTGTTTTTTTTTTTTTTTATGTCTTGTTTTCTGAAACAAAGAAACCCTAAAAGAGTACTGACCCTTGCCCTCTGAACTACTGAACAAGTCTCCAAAGCACCCAGTATCCCCTTGTGACAGTGGACACCACTGCAGAGCCCCACAGGTTCCTACTGGGTACACGGGGTTTCCCACATTGCCCCAGAGTCCTTCAGCAGGGCTCGGCCCTTCGTGGTTAGCTCCTCTCGGCACAGAAAGACTGAGATGTGCACACAGCTGAGAAGATAGTAACCCTACAAGGAGCAAGTGCCTGCAGCTCCCAAGCATGCGTGTGCAAGCGTGTGCAAGTGTCGCCAGCCCCCTCTGCCCTTTGGACGGGTGTCTGTCAAGGGGAAGAAGGCCATGTCCAATCAAGGCCACCTGGTGAAACTGCACGTGGAGTCGGGCTAGGCAGGCGGTGGTGGTATAGCCTGAGCTTAGCATGTGTGGGACACTGGTTCAAATCCCAGAGCCCCCAAAATACAAGTGACCCAAGACAACAGCAAAGACCCACACACATGGTATGTCTACTGGCACCGTGGGAGAAGCCAAGAGCGGTTCCCTACAGGGCAGGGTCCTGAGTGAGCATGGAGAGAAAGTGACATTTCACCCTCTCCTGGTTGCCCCTGGGGGCAAGGGTCAATGTTCTTTTATAGTTTGTTTTTCATACCCCCCCCCCCCCAGTTTTCCACTGGCCTGGGCTTGCCCTGTCCCCAGGGGCTTTTCCTCTCTGTTCCTCCTGCTCAGGGAGAGAGAAGTGGCCACCCCTTCTCCAGGGCACCAAGCTCCCAGGCTGGGTGAGGGGAGCTAATTATAGACTCGCCCTGCTGTGGGGAGTCCAGCAGGAGTGTGGAGCTGCCAAGGACAGAGGCTGGGAGTTGGCGAAGCCAGGATGAAGTCTAACTTAGCAGCCCCTCCCTCCCTCCCCCCACCAAAATCCCTGCACAGACATGGTCTAGAGATGGTACTTAAAGAGTCACCGCCCTGAGTCAATAAGTGGCTTTGGAAGGACATCAAAGCAGGGATGGTGGGTGGCTCTCTGGGTGGTGTGGTCAGAAGCATTAACCATCATTGGAAGCCAGCGGCCGCCCTGACCCACAGCTCAGCCCGAGCTGGGTCTGTGCTGATCTGGCTGATGCAGTATGTGCTCCGTCATAGGTACACATGCCAGGCTCCCTGGTGGCTCTGTCCCCACCCTACTGGGAATCCCACCTGTGAGGCAGGCACCAGCTGCCAACAATTTCACTACAGCAAATTAAGAGAAGTCCCCAGCTGAAACTGGCGTGGGACGGGGAGTCATTTACAGGAGAGTGTAATCAAACCAAAGGGGTGTTTGGCTCTGCCCCAGTTACAAGGGGGAGCTCCGGGTCAGGGCCCTCCCCTGAGGCGGTACACACAGAACACAGCCAGGTTACTTGGGCCAATTGCCTCTCCTAAGAGAAGCACAGATAAGCACAAGCCAGGAAGGCCGGCTGCCTCTGGAGAGTGAGGCCCCTCAGTGACAGGCAAGTGACATAGAGGGTGGGAGCCAGCATGGAGCCGCCTCCACCCCGAGGCTGCTGTCAACACAGGTACAAGGAGGCCAGAGCTTGCTGGAATGCTCGGCCCCTGGAGGCGACATCTACCCACCCTGGTCGGTCCTGGGGCTGCTGGGCTGCACCCCATCCTGCAAGAAAAGGTCACACATGCCACAGAATCTTTTGGGCTGAGCATCGGTTTCCCCAGGGATAGAATGAAGCAGAAACCATGAACCAGTGTGCACATCTGGCCAAGCCCCCGTTCAGTCCCTCAGCTGCCCCCCAACACCAGTGGTCTTCACAGATGACACGTGCTGAGACCGGTGTTGAGGCCTGAGAACACCTCCACTTTTCTAACTGAGGAGTCAGTGCTCCCGGGCCACTGCGCTCCATGCTACCCACAGGGGTACGGGAGGCCACGGTGGCACCACCCAGACTGTGAGTTCTGCTTCGCTGAGTCACACAGCTCTCCAGGACAGCAGTCTCCTGGGGACTGAGAGCCTGCAGTGGGTTCCCAGCTCTGCTCCACACCAGTCCCGGGTTAGCACAGCGAGCAGGGCACACCTGGCTCCTGCCAACCACAGGAAAGGCGATGTGGACCCCTGCTCCCCGTCCTTCCCTCCTTGTGCCCCAAGGGGCGCTCACCATCTGCCCCACACACACACTGGCCGCCTCCATCATGGCCCCATCTGCAATGGATCGAGCTGACTCCTTCTCAATGTGAGGGTTTCCAGAAAGAAGTTCCTCCACCACCTGCCAGTGGGGCAGACACTTGGTGACCTTGGGATTCCGACGTTCCAGGAGGGGGAGGCGGCAGGAGCCCCGGGCAGGGCCAAGGGAGCATACTTTACATTTCTATACTCTTCCAGGGTGATGCGGCCGTCGCTGTCTGAGTCATACATGTGGAACAGAACTGTGGGCAGCAGAGGAGGTAACAGCCAGTGAGGCAAAGGCAGGCGTGGAGCCTGTGTCCCCTTCTCCCTGGGGTCCTGCTCTGAAGCTATACCAAACTGAACACAAGACACTGTGGCAAGATCCGGACGATCGAGCCTTAGAACAGAAGGGCACATGCCACGGGGCCTAACCGCTCTCTTCCTAGGGGATGCCTGGAGCCAGTGACTTCTCTTAAGCCTCAGTTTAAGAGGGAGTTGGAGGCATCGCCTGCCACCACCACTACACTCCAGGCACGTGACAGAACTGGACACCTCTCAAGCACAAAGACAATCGGGTGTTATCTTAAAATGCCAGGTCCCAAGCCACACTGATTGCTGGATGGTCCTAGGTGGATCCTGAGGGTGGCAGAAGATTAGCAGGGAGGGCCTGGCTGCCTCTCTCAGCCTTGGCAGCAGCCCCATGGAGATGAGGTGCCGAGTGGGTGATCCCCACCACCCCAGCACTCCTCCACACTCTGCTCTGGCATCTACCAGGAACCAAATGCCTAGGACCATCCGAGTAGTTCCTGGTCATAGTGTCCTAGCATGACCCTGCGAGAACCGGGCTGTCACGGTCCACTTCACAATTGGGCTGTCAAGTCCCATACATGTTAAGACAAGGGTCCTGAACCAGTTCAGACCTGTATTCCTCTGGTTTCATGACTCTCACCCTAGTCCTCAGAGCAAACAGTCTGGGTGGACTCTGGGCATCTCCTGAGCAAGTGATACAGGAGCCCAGGAGAACCCAGCATAGTTGTTCCCACCCGCCCCTCACATGCACGCCAGGGCTAAACATAGCTGAGTACTTGGAGCCTGAGGAGGTGGGGAGGGGCCTCAGGAGCCATGGGAAAAGATGGCAGCGGTGGAAGGAGACGGTGACTCCTGAGGTCCTTCCCCAGTCCAGCCAGGATGGCCACTAGATGCTCCCCAGAGCTGGCGACCTACAGAGGAACCTCAGGAGAAGGCTGTCAGACTGTGCTCACAGCACGCCAAGGGGGAGCAGTGTGGGACCCCAGACTTGGGCTCCCCAGCCCCAGATGTGAGGTTCTGTCTGCAGCACAGTCCTCAGCCCCACAGCCACTTGTGTTCACAGTCAGCATAGCATGCCTGGGTTCAAGGTCACACAGCTAAGCACAAAGCCTCAAATAAAACCTCATGTCTCTTTAAAGTACATCACCCCGCAGCCCCCTACCCTGCCTGTCCCCCAAATTTGGAAGCTGCTGGACTTTTATGAGGCCACCAAGATGCAACTTCAGAGAGGCCACACCAACACTGCTGTTTTTAGAGATTGACAGTGTAAGGGCACAGGCTACGTCTCCTGCTGTCTCCCTCCTTCCCACCCATGGCCTAGCCTCCTGCTCTTGGGGACTCCCACATTCTGAGGACCCAACACACACATTTCAGCTTCTCCTTTCGGGACAGCTCCACTTGCTCCTCGCCCAGGGTGGTATCGATAGGCCGGAAGTAGGACATGATGGTCAGGAAGTCCTCGAAGTTGATCTCGTCAGCCAGGCCACTGGATCCCTTGCGCAGGTTCCTAAGAGGGCAGCAGGGGAGGGAGGACCTCAGGACATAGGAAATACCTCTTGAGATGACTTGGTGGGTAAAGGTGCCTGCGGTCAAATCTGCTGACCTGAATTCAAGCCATAGGACCCACGTGGTGGAAGAACTGACCCCTGTCAACTTTCCTCTGACCTCTACATGTACAGAGTTCTGTGGTGTGTACACACACATGCACATACACGGACACATACACACACACTCGTAAGCTCATGATGACATGGCTCTCTGCATACATGTTCCCAAGCATCGTCTCCTGAGTTGCCTGCCACAGCCTCCCTTGCAGGGTTCATGCTTCACTGACTAGGCCCCAGCCTAGCTCAGTTACTTCCCAGTAACGCCATCAAGTGACAGACCCCTCAGTTCAGAGGTCAGAACCCTCATCATCCACCAGCTGGGACAGAGCCATGTCTCCAGCCATGAGCTGTGAGGTATACCTCCTGCCCTTAGCCTTGGCCACATGTGGGAGGAGGAACTGACTCTGGCCTCCTGGCCCCCGGAAACCATGAGGAGTCAATGCTGGGCTCGGGACTGGAGGCAGATCCCAGGGGGAGAGAGCCTGGGTTCCTTCCATCCCAGAGTCATAGGTAAAATGTATAAAGTGGGCTCAGTAGGTGCAGTGCTTGTCAGGCAAGCATGGGTGGGTTTGGGTGTAATGTGTGCCTGTAACCCCACTTCTACAGAGGTGGAGGCAGGAGGCTCCCTGGAGCTCCCTTGGCCAGCTGGCCTAGCCAGATTGGCAAGGTCTAGACCCATGAGTAGCCCTGTCTCAAAGCAAGGACAGTGCCTGAGAATACCAGCTAAAGTTGTCCTCTGGCCTCCACGTGCACATACACGCACATATACATACACGTATACCTGCATACACAAACGTGCACCTATGCATACATATATACCTGCATACATGAACATGTTAGCATACATATACACCTGTGTACACAAACATATGCATATATGTACACCTGCATATATGAACACGTGACACATGCAAACATAAAGAAACAAACCCAAAGTACCTGCTATCTTTGGACTCATTTGTTACACAGCCATTGCTGGCAGTGACTAACCCAGAAGTGGAGTCAGGAGAGCTGTCCAATGTCACTCAGTGTTATGGGATGTTTGTACACTGTGTGTAGGTATACTGCTGTGATTGGTGTAATAAAAAGCTGATCGGCCAATAGCTAGGCAGGGAGAGAGAGGAGGAGACATCTAGGAAGCAGCCTGGCAGTACCAAGAGATGAGGTAATAAGCCACGCAGCAAAACATAGATTAAAAGAAATGGGTTTATTTACGTTACAAGAGCTAGTGGGAGAGGCCTAAGCTGCAGGCTGGGCTTTCATAATTAATAAGAAGTCTCTGTGTCATTATTTGGGAGCTGGTGGGTGGGGCAGAGACCCCGCGCCCATTCTCTGTATTTTGTCCTGGAAGAGGTGGTCCACCCGGCCTGCCTGGGGAGGGAACGCACCTGTTGTCGAAGAAGGCACGGACGATTTTGGATCGGATTGGGTTGAGCTCCAGGTCAGGAACATTGTTGAAGTTCTCCTTGCTGTATTCCAGGACGCCCAGGAGAGAAGTCACAAGAGCAGAGTCATCAGTGGCATGGGACACAGGCAGAGCGGTGTCACTTCATCCCCACAGCCCCACCCTCTCCTCAGGCCTTCTGCTTATAAACTGGGTGAGGTGGGGGAGCTGAGGGAGCCTGTCACTTGGAAGAACCTGAAAGGTAGGTGGGACCCTCACACCCAGGCTGCAGAGACAGGATCTGCAGGGTCCAGGCGGGGAAGCCTCCAGGTGGTTTATCTGGGCTCCCATCAGTAAGACACTGGCCCAAAGGGCCTCAAGGTAATGGACTGTCTGAGCAGTTCATGGCCTGGCACCTCCTAGCATGTGCTGAAGAGAAACAAGCACACGCAGGCAGTCTCCACAGGAACCACATAAGAATCAGAGGGGCCAACCAAATGCCTGCTCTCAGATAAAGTGGCACCTGGATCGCAGGCTGTCCACACAGGGAAATATTATGCAGCCAAGAAAAGAACTGGAACACTGACACCCACTACAGGAGGATGAACCCTAACACTGATGTTGCTGGAAAGACACTGGCAGAGAAAGGTCACGATTCCAATAAAATGATGTTGTATAGAACAGGCTGAGTGCACGTGGCAAAAGCAGGAGAGGGTGGCCCAGGGCTGAGAGAGCCAGATGACCCCTAAGGGGACGGGTTTCTCTTGGGTGATAAATATTCTGGATACTCAACTCGGGAGAGACACCAACACTGCCGTGTATATTAATGACTGAGCTGCAAGGTTGGGCTTCACTTCAATAAAGACATGAAACCCACCCACCGCAGCTACAGGCCTGGGTGGGGTGCAGGTGCAGTACCCAAGTGCCTGTCCTCCCTCACAGTGGGGGCCCAACCTCCACTGAGGTTGCCTGCGCCTGTTCCATGGCGGTGACCTTTCGAGGGACCTAGGGCACAGCCCAGTACTCTAGGGGACAAGAAAGAACGCTCAGGATGGAGAAGGGTCGGCTGATTAAAACACACACACACACACACCTGAGGACATTAGTAGGGGTTGTAACAGTGGAGGCTGTTTAACTTAGGAGGTTCCACAAACAGTCCCTTGTCCCATCCTGGCTTCCCCTCACAGGAGAGGGGCCTTAGGCTCTAGACATAAGCAGAAGCAGGTGACCGGATTTCTCCTGTTCTCACCACCCCTGGGTGGCTTCCTGCCCCTCCCTCATGGCTGGACTGGTGGCATCTAGCCAAACAGGAGCTGGTTACTGGGCACAGCCACCTTTTACATTTACCAGAGCCCCGTTTGGAAGGACGCGCTAAGGAGAGCTGTCCAGGAGCGATGGGTGCCACTATATGATCAAAAAACAGATTTGGGGCAGAATGAGTTAAAAGGAATGGAGGGGCTGGGGAGAAGGCGCATGTGTGCAAGCCCGGAGATCTGAGTTCAATTCCCAGAACCCACAGAAATGCGGAAGGAGAGAACTGACTCCACAAAGTTGTGTGGACACACAATAACACTTCTCAAAAGGAAAGGAGTTCAGTGGGTCCGGGGTCTAATCTGTGGTCCCAGGTGCTTGAGAGGTAGTGGCGATGGTGGCGCCTGCCTGAGATCCTAGCGTGGAGGAGGCTGAGGCAGGAGGAACACAAGTTCAAGGCCGTCCTTGGCTGCACAGATTGCCTGCTGAGAACCTAACCAAACAAGGGAACGGAGCAAGGACACACACTGCCACGGAGCCTCAAGAATACCATGCTCAGGAGGGAAGCCAGCACAGAGTCTGGTTTCCAGGGTGATGGGGGTGGGTGTGTTTCTGGGTTGCTTAAAGTGCCAGCTTCAATGGCTGGATCGTACATGGGAACGGGTTCTCCCCAAAACCACTGAACACTTTCCCCTGCTTTCGTTAAAACAACACAACCGCAGCACCATCCATTTCCACAGAGGGGATTTCCACACAAGATAACGGCTAAGCTGCCCTTGCAAAACGGGCAACCCAGAGAGGACACGGGGAGCCTCAGGGCCAGACACACAAGGGCTCTGTCCCCGCCCCCATGCAATTGCTAGCCTCCAACAACCACAGAGGGAAGCAAGAGACGGAAGGCACCATGGAGACCAGAGGCCCCCCCCTTGCAGGCCACCGCTCAGATGCCAGTCACGGTGGCTATGTGAGCTGTGAGGCCTGTGGCGTGTATCTCACTTGGGGGAGACCCAACCGGGAGACTCCTGTGATTCCCTGAAGTAACAGGTGTGACATTGAGAGAGCCAGTCCCCTGCCCAGGCTCACCCAGCTGTGGGGAGTCACTGGAACCCAGGCAGGGCAAAGCCACACTCACACCCCTGGTACTGGCCTGCCCATGCTCCTTGCTCTTTATCTCCACAGGTGCCTGCCAGACCCACACTCCTATCCCACCCACGTCTCACCTCACGCACTGCTTCTGTGAGGATCAGTCTGCTCATCTGTGAGATGGGTGCAAACTTAACACTTCTCTCAGCACCAATGTGACAGGCCAAAGTACAGAGGCTACGGCTGCTGACTCAGGCTCCACCCTCTGCAGCATGTGGTCTTGGGAGACAGGGTGCTACCCCCACCCCGGCCTCCAATGTTGCAGTTGTAAGCTGGGGATTGTGGGAATGCTGAGGACACTGGGATGGGGGTGTCACACATGAACACCGTGGAGCAATGTGGACCATGGCACTGCTGTGGTCGGCAGAGATCATATTAGTGACAGCCACCAGGGCAGCCATCCCAAGGAGGAAGGTCCCACCCCCATGACAATACCCTGGAGGGCAGGTACTTAACCCATTTTAGGGGCAAACAAGGCAGAGAGAAGACCCAGCTTCCTAGGTAGGAGTGGCGGCACCTGCCA
Source organism: Ondatra zibethicus (assembly GCA_004026605.1). Taxonomy (NCBI): domain Eukaryota; kingdom Metazoa; phylum Chordata; class Mammalia; order Rodentia; family Cricetidae; genus Ondatra; species Ondatra zibethicus. The sequence goes on along the minus strand of PVIU01000032.1, from coordinate 3,703 downwards.
TCCCAGGTACTCAGGAGGCCGAGGCAAGAGGACTGAGATTGAGGCCAACCCCACACTTGGCAACCACCACCACTAGTCTCATAGGGAGAAAAAAGGCTGGGGGTGTAGCTCAGTACAGGGCACTTGTTGGAGGCCCCCCAAAAGGGAGGGGGAGGGAGAAGAGAAAAGGAGAGCAGAGGCAGCGGCTACCGTCCAGCTGTGACCTCTTGGCCTTGGTCCGGAAGCAGTCACTCACAGGAAGCAGGTCTGGCCGTCTGGTACCCAGAGACCCCTGACTTCTGCTACACCCCCCCACACACACTCTGACAAAGAAAAGGCAAGTCTTGGGGTAGAGTTGGGCCAGGCCAAGCCGAGCGGCCTCAGGGTCTCTGTCCCATGCCCACCAGGCCCTCACTGAGCTAACTGCAAGGGCTCGGCTCCACCCTGGGGCCGTGGATGCTCTCAGGTCGCTGCCCTGGGGACTGAGCTGACCCACATCAATCCAGCACCGGCCACCCTGGTGACCAGCAGGGAGAAGGGCCACAGGAAACACGAAGAGACACCCACCTTCCATGTGTCCTCTGGCAGCTTGAAGCCCGGGGGTATCTTACATCATCTCCTCAAAGTCCTGAAGTGCCCTCCCCATGCCAGGCCACTCACTGGGAGTCTCCGCCACCCTCACTCTTACATGTAGTGACAGTGACAAGAGGAGGGGCCCACAGAGGCCACTCTGCAAGCCAGCGGCGGTCACACAGCTAGCTAGCAGAAGTGCTCCGGCCCCAGGGGGCACCCCCTCCGGCTTCCTCCAGGCTTTGGGGAGAATTAGAGCTCTATGGGCACCCACTCTTGCCCAGTTCCGGTCTGAGCCTCCCTACCCCCTCCCCAGGAGTCACAAAGAGGGTAGGAAAAGCATCTAGCCCACAAAGGACACACAAAACTAAGAAAACCAGCGAGGGCGGGGCTGGCCTCTTCTGCAAGGCTAGTTTCCGGTGGCCTCGGAGGCCCAGCTCAGCTGCCAAGGTCACTCCGCTAAGGCCTCAGAGCGGAGCTCAGACTGAACTCACAGGATGTACAATTTGCCCACACTGGGGAAACTGAGGCCTCACGGGGATTCTTCAGGGACAGGACTGTGTCTTCCCAGGCAATGCTGGACGCAGAAGCCGAGGATGGGAGAGGACGCTGGGGTTGACACTGACTGCGATGGGCAGAGACACGAGAGGGTGGGACAGCAATCCCAGACTCTGGGTAGAACTGTGCACTTTCTGATGACCAGAAGCAAGACAGAGAGACAGACACACGCCACAGGGCAGCTCCGGGTGGGGCAGGAGGGGTCAGCAAAAGACAGGCTCCATTCACTGTGACTAAGGAACAGCTGGAGCGGTGAAGGTGCGCCCTGGGACACCCAGTGGGTGGGCAGCTGCAGTTTGCTGTGGCCTTTGGGCTGAGGCCCTGGTCAGGCACACACACATGCAGGAAGCATCTCAAGGCATGACCTCTCTAGGGGAGCTGGGGCTGAGGACCTTGCCTGACAGCCCAGCCGGAGGCTGCTCTCCCCACTACAGCCCCAAGGAACCCGACTGGTCACGCGACTCATGATACACACTAGGTTGGCTTAGATGCCATAAACTTCTTGGGGAGTCCCTGGACACCTGCTGTGTGAGCACCTACATGGGACTGGAAGGTGACTATTAACTTTGCTAAGAGCCAGGGTCCTGCGTGCCTACAGCATGGGTGCCCCTAACACCTTACAGCTTGACCTCCTGCTTTGACCCCAAACTCACCTCCGTGCAGACGGGATTTCTGTGGCGCCCCCTCCCCCACAGGACTCAGGACTCCTACACCCTCCTAGCAGATCTGCCAGGCTCTGCCCCACATCTCGGGTGGGGCGCAACAACCTGGCCCATTTGCCAGATGCCTGGAAACCAGCTGTGCACAGCTGCGCACCTAACGCTCAGACCCGAGCTAAAGAAGCAGACTGCTTTATGCAGAAGGCTGGCTCTGAGAGAGGGAGAAAGAGAAAGAGGGAGGAAGGGAGGGAGGGAGGGAGGGAGGGAGGGAGGGAGGACACGTCCAAAGGCGCACGGCCAAAGCTTGGGTTTATCTCCCAAGTTTCTGGCCTGAACCTGAGTCTGAAGAGGTGAAATTTGATCCTCTCCCCAGTCAGGCTGTGTCTGACCCCAGAGCCTACTCCTTCTCTATTCTAGGCAAAGTTTGTTTCTGGCTCCCAGCCGTGGCCATTGGCTCAGGCTCAGGCAACTTCATGGGGTACACAAGGTTGTTTCTCTGGGCTTCTCTGCTCAGATCAACCTGTCTTGATAGAGTGTGGGGCAAATTAAATTGCGACCAGAGGCCACAGAACCCCTGAGACATTCTGGGCGCCATGCTAGGTTAATAACGTGCCTTTGTGTAGCAGGTAAGAAAGCGTCCATGTGCACACGGCTCCCTCCAAGGGCGAAATGAAGCTTTCCTGGGGCCTGTGTGAGGCTTGCATCAGTGTCTCAAGGTCACCTTGAGACCCCATGCATATTTTAGGACCCTACTCCCTGTTAGAAAGTTTGTGACTGAAGACTCTTCACTTTGCAGAGTTTGTGGCTCCCACATGTCATTTCGGCTTCCTCGAAGGCAGAAAGGATAGCAAGCCCAAGGCCAACTTGGGCTACAGAGTGAGTTCAAGGCCAGCCTGGGCTATAGAGGGAGTCCAAGGCCAGCCTGGTCAATTCAGTGTGACACACTATGGGGGGAGGGGAGGGAAAAGCAAAGAGGGCCAGGGCTGTATGTCATGGTGAAGGCCCTAGCAATGTGTGGGGCAGTTTTCCTCCCCAGTACAAAGGAATGAAGTCACCGCGGAAAACATCACCTTCCCTAACAGAAAGTGGACGCCGCTACCCACCTCATCTTGGCCAAGACTGGAATGACAGAGAGGAAGTGAGGCCTAGAGACAGGCTCATCAGGGCAACGCCAGCGCCCCGGCACACGGCTCTATCAGCTCCAGTACCAGGGAGGATCCAGCAGGTACTCCTTGTGTGTGTCGGGGGGGGGCGGTGGGGGAACTTCAGGACAAGTCCAGATCACACATTGCATAAAGCTGTTGGGCAGGGCCGGGTGGCTTCCCCTCCCTGGCTTCCCCCAGAGGTTTCTGTCAGAAACAGAAAGGGCCCCTTCCTCCCTCCACAGTTTGTCTTAGAAAAACCCAGGAAAATTCAAATATGAGGTTTGCTTCAGAAACTGGGACAGGCCTTGGGGTCAGCCTGCCCAGAGCCACACGGACCTGGGGAAAGAGGTAACGGGAAGGAAATGACTACAAGCCCAGCCTGGGTTTGCATCTTACCGGATGGTGGGCTGGTCCCCGCTCAGCTGCTTGAACCTGCGATGCAGTTGTTCGATTTGGTCCGAGGAGACTGAGAAGGGGGAAGGGGAAATGGGAGAAAGAAAAGAAAATGAGAGACAGCGAGGGATCCTGGACGTTGAACTTGAGGTGATCGGAGGCCACAGCCCCCTCCTCGCTCGGCACTGCCATCCGTCTTGGGACGTCCCCTTGACCACACTGAACCATTGGGACGCCCCCTTGACCACACTGAACCATTGGGACGCTCCCTTGACCACACTGAACCATTGGGACGCTCCCTTGACCACACTGAACCATTGTGACGTCCCCTTGACCACAGTGAACCATTGTGATGTCCCCTTGACCTCACTGAACCATTGTGACGCCCCCTTGACCACA
>PVIU01000031.1:525442-608948 GCA_004026605.1 Ondatra zibethicus | reverse complement strand
GGCCTAATTTAAGTTGTAAGAGCTAGCTAGAAATACACCTGAGCCATCGGCCAATTGTAATTCACATAGTTAATTAACAGCCATCAGTGTTGTAATTAACATAGTTTCTGTGTGATTATTTGGGTCTGGGCAGTCAGGAAACGAAAGTGCAGTCTCTGTCTACAGTTTCTTCCCAAAAAGAAGAAAAGAAGAAGAAGAAGGAGGAGGAGGAGGAGGAGGAGGAGGAGAAGAAGAAGAAGAAGAAGAAGAAGAAGAAGAAGAAGAAGAAGAAGAAGAAGAAGAAGAAGAAGAAGAAGAAGAAGAAGAAGAGGAGGAGGAAGAAGAGGAAGAAGAAGAAGAAGAAGAAGAAGAAATACAGACAGACAGATGAAAGAAAGAGTGAAAGAACAAAAGACAGGAAGGAAGGAAGGAAGGAAGAAAGAAAGAAAGAAAGAAAGAAAGAAAGAAAGAACGAACAAAAGAAAGAAAGAAAGAAAGAATGAAAGAAAGAATAACAAAAGAAAGAATGAAAGAATGAAAGAAAGAAAGAGCAAAAGAAAGAAAGAAAGAAAGAAAGAAAGAAAGAAAGAAAGAAAGAAAGAAAGAAAGAAAAGCCATAAGAGGCTGACATAAGATGCTGGCCAATGAAGAAACTCGGCAGCTTCAAATGTACTGGGGAAGCAAGAAGCCAAGCCTGAGGCCCTACATGCCCCCTGAAGGGGGATCAGGGGATTGGGAGCTAGACCAGTGTCCCTGACCTGTGCCTCACTGATCTCTAACCACACTCAAAGATCTAAAACATCAAGAGACCCAGCACATAACTTTCCTACAAGCCCATCAACTACTGAAAACCTACCATTGAAAGCTAGAATCAGGCAACTCAACACCCTTCATGATCACTGAAGCTACAGGGAATCTTTCCCTAATGTTTTGACGCTGTAATGTAGGGTGTTAATCGGCAATCAGATAAACAAATTTGATTCTGTGCTTTCCTTGATTGTTGTTTTGTGGTTCAAGAAACAAAACTGAGACAGACAAAATTTAAGCAAGGCATTGTGAAGTGTTCACGGTGTTTCACCATCTAAATGTGTGTTTGTGAAAGAAGCAGACATCCGGAGACAAGCTATCTTTACCCTGCTCTAATCCCTATTATTTAAAGCAAATGTACTTATAAATTGTTTTTCTCAAAAGAAAAATATCATGGAACAAAGAGAGAAGAAACAGGGAGCAGCCTAAGGCACCACAGGACCACTGATGGTATTCCTTTCCCTCTCAGATATGGATTCAATGGAAACTATGATTACTCATAAATATCAAAGTTATATATTCCCACAATGTGCTAAATACTTTGACCAGCCATAATATAAACCATTTTCAGCTGAACCATCAAAGTGAATTTTCTTCTGGCTTGAAGTATTGCTCAGATCTCCATATAAATATATAGACAAATGTGTCTTTATCTTTGCATGTAAAGGTATCAATCCTTAGGCAGGGATCAAGATGAAGTAGTACATTTAGCCAAGCATTGTTTGAAAAGGAGTTTCATCTGGTTTGCAGCACGACTTAAGAAGACTTTTACAAACTTGGCTGGGAAGGCTTGAGTTACTGCATTTATAAAACTCCTGCTTGTCAAACTCATCACCAGCAGATGCAGCATCAATAATGTATCAACTAAAGGAGATCATGTGCTAAGCAGCATGATGCCAAGGACCAGCGATGTCCAGTGATGTCCAGTGATGTCCAGCGATGTCCTTGGCAATCAAGCTTTTCCCTTTTGGCGCAGGCTCCGCATTTGTATGTAAGCACATTGTAAACTGATCTTGCAAAAGTATCTTTGTACTGGAAGCATGTGTCAAGTGACGAAGGGGGAGAAATCGGATGTGAAACACAGGAAGATTGCATCAAAGGTCTACACCACTTCTCACACATCTACCAGCACTTTTATTCCGAAGGACATGTGCAGCTGATACAATGGGCAAATGATATAACGTGCACCAGTTTATCAGGAGTGTGCAAATGCTCATAGACTGCTTCAGAAGTTTCAGAAGCTGCGCTGTATCTCAATCACAGCATTTACACGTGTCTCAAATGGCCTCATATTGTAATAATACTACCTCCTCCAACAGGGATAGGTGAGGACAACTTACATCCTGAAAACCTGGATCTGTATGGATTAAAGAGACCCGTTATATTTCAACAAAATTGAATCTCTGTTTTTCTGGTAGTTCACTTTGTCTTTCACTAATTCAGATATCATGAAGAATTGAAGTATTTTTACATATAGGTGTTCACAAATTATGGATGACTCGTGAAAGTGCAGGTATAAAAAAAAGCACATCCCCATTTCTTTTCAAAATGATGTTTGGAGCATTTGCTGAAGTACAAAAGAAGAGAAGAAAATGAAAGAATACAAATAGGAAAAGGGGGTTCAATTGTTCCCAGTTTTCCAGATATGGTATTTTACCTAAGAGATCCCAAGCATTTCACCAAATAACTTCTAAAAATAATCAACAATTTCAGCAAAGTGGCAGGAAAAGTGAAAATCATCTTAGAAAAATCAGTAGTTTTTTTTTTCTATATAACAACAAACAGGCTAAGAAAAGAGATAATGAACACACTCAGATTTATAATAGCTTCAAAGAAAATAAATATTATGGGATAAACCTAGACAAGAATGTTAAATACCTATACAATGAAGCCTTTAAATCTCTGAGAAAAAAGTTGATGAAAACACTAAAATAACAAAATGGAATGATCTTCCATAATCACGGACTGGTTGAATTAATATTGTGAAAATGACCATTCTATCCAAAGCCACTTATATATTCAATGCACTTCCAATCAAAATTCCTACAAAATTCTGCACAGAAATATAAAAAAATATAAACCAAGAATAGTCAAAGCAATCCTGAGCAAGAACAATGCTGGATGGATCGTCATTCCGGATATCAATATGTATTACAGAGCCATAGGAACAAAATCAGTATGGTGCTGGCAAAAACGGACTCCTAGATGAAACAAAATAGAACATCAAAACATGATCAAATCCCAGAATCACTGCGGTCATGATGCAAGATGGAAAACCCCACTCAATGCCATGTGATCTATTTGATACCGTTCACACCAATATTAAGCCAAAGGGAATAACATCCACATTAATTGGAGATCCAAAGTCCATCTGTCACTTACCAGGCTCTAAGCCTTGAACTCAATCTTTTTCAATAGAAATCTCCAAGTATTTATATCTCAGCCCGGCAGTATTTCCCTCAATACAGTATGAGAGTGGCATTTTACACATCACGTTCAACAATCAGCCGTGACAATCAAAACAAAAGCAATATCACTGCCTACCTCAACCTGCAAGGCTTGGTCCTAAAAACTTGACTGAAAGAGTTGAGTAGCCAGAAAGGTAATATAAAAAAGACAGACATACAGACATGCATACAGCAAACCTGTGGTCATGTGGGAAACCTTAATGGTTTTTATATAGGATTTAGACAGTCTTCATAGGAGGCCTCTGTAGGCAAGCAGTCTTGGGCTATAGATATCTAGGTGAAGGAAGCTGTGCTTACTGATGCTTGCACACACTGCCAACATTTGCACTTGGACCAGAAGAGGGTTTTGCCAATTCCTAGATTGCCTTGTAAGGGAAAGGCTTTGCTAATTTCTCATGGATCTGAATCATTGGTCTCTGACATGGCTATGCCCATGTCAACAATACACATTCACTCAGGCCTTCCCCAGCTTCCTACAGCTTCTAATTAATTTCAAGGCTTGGTTAGATATGAGTTTTATTTCTGAGCAAAATGAGTCCATCTCCTCAGATGACAAGCTAAATGCAGTCTATTCTATAGCTGCCTACTTGCATTAGTCAATTGTTTGATTTTTTGATGTCAGGAAAATGTCTCAATTATAACCAAAGAGAATATATTATTCTCTGATAATATATTCAACTGGAGAAAATCGATTTCTCTATATGCAAAATTCAAGCCGATCATTTTCATATAGATGTACGAATTATAATAATGCCTGTAGTATGGGCAATTTTTTCCAAATAACATTATTAGGTGTGCTGCTATTGAAGCCGTCAGCATTTTTCTCCATTGAAGCATGCCACAATTAACTACATAACTCTTGTGCATGTCACTCAAATTACTGTTCAACATTCTTTCTACACTATCTCTACGAAAAACATGGGACTGGAGTCACTGTGAATGGAGCTTATTGTTCAGATTAATGTCACCTGCAAATGAGTGTGGGAAACCACAGTCACATAAAGTGAAGCTTCTGGAAGGCAGGTGCTCTAGGAGGATCAACAGTCCCCCAGGATCTCTGGCTAAACACAACCAGAGATGCTGACTAGCTCCTGAGCATTGCTGGTGTGCACACAACTCAACAGAAATTGTGAAATAAAAGAATTGTGGATGTGATAGGCTCTGAAATCAGCGAAGGGACACACCTATGGGTGGGTCTATGAGAGTATTTCCAGGAAGGACTACCTGAGAGGAAAGACCCTCCTCAAGAGGGGCAGTACCTTCAGGAGGGGGCTCAGATACAGAGAAGCCCAAGGGAGAAACGGGGCGGCTTGCCTACTTGTTTAACTTCTTGCTTGTTAGTGCATCTCCTTTTTTTTATTGATTTTATTGAGCTCTACATTTTTCTCTGCTCTGCTCCCTTCTTCTCCTCTCCCCTTCAATCCTCTCCCATGGTCCCCATGCTCCCAATTTACTCAGGAGATCTTGTCTTTTTCTACTTCCCATGTAGATTAGATCCATGTATGTCTCTCTTAGGGTCCTCATTGTTGTCTAGGTTCTCTGGGATTGTGATTGGTAGGCTGGTTTTCTGTGTTTTATGTTTAAAAACCACTTATGAGTGAGTACATATGATATTTGTCTTTCTGGGTCTGAGTTACCTAACTCAAAATGATGTTTTCTAGCTCCATCCATTTGCCTGCAAATCTCAAGATGTCATTATTTTTCTCTGCTGTGTAGTACTCCATTGTGTAAATGTACTACATTTTCCTTATCTATTCTTCAGTCGAGGGGCATTTAGGTTGCTTCCAGATTCTGGCTATGACAAACAATGCTGCTATGAACATAGTTGAGCACATGTCCTTGTGGAACAATTGAGCATCCTTTGGCTATTTACCCAAAAGTGGTATTGCTGGGTCTTGAGGAATGTTTTTAGTACATCTTCTATCCCCTTGTTGCTACCACCACTGTCCTTCATTAAAATCAGAACTCAAATTCTTCAGGCTTCCTATGCAGACTGAAGACCATCAATCCTCTCCAAGAAACCTCTAGACCTTCATCACCAGACGGGGACTGCTGAGGCATCCAGAGAAACTACATAGTTCTTGGCACATTCAATATGAAGACCATCATTGTTGTATTATCCTGCCCTTATCACGTGAGCCAGTCTAACAGTCTCTTTTATCATACATATGAATTCAATTGTTTCTTTTCTGCCAGAGAACACTGACTGATAAAGACATTTTGTATGAAATTAATGATTAGGAAAAAGTACAGTATGATATTGTGACCTCTGTAAACAATGTGTTGACCACAGTAGTGTATATATGCTCACTACAGTGATCACTGGGAATATTAAAATGTAAGAAATCATTCTAGATACAGAGCCCCACCTTCTGCCTTCCCAGATCTCTAGTACATCAGCTCTACATTTGGACGGGATTGGTGACTAAAGTGCTATGGCTTGCTTGATGGCAATGTGGACTGCTGTGTGCCTGGAACTGTGTGCAGCTCAGGGGCACCAAATGGCTCTGAGGCAGGAACGGCTCCACCATCCTGAACTGTGCTGATCTCAGGCAAACTATCGTAATTATCATAATAACAGCACAGTTAAGGTTTAGACTGGGCAGGAAACAGGTGGTACTGTATTACCACTACATCACGCAACTTAAGTTTTTAAGAACTGCTTAGCATTTTAAAAAATGTTCCTGGATACTAAAGAATTACAGATTCACAGTAGGACAGATTCAGACATAAAAGACCTCTAAATGGGTCATAGTGTTAGACAAAGTACGTAGGCTTGGGAGAGAGAAGAAAAAGAGTATAGAAAGTTATAAAATAAAGTTAATGCTTTAAAAAAGGGGTAAAGTCTTTAAAGAGACCACAGATAGTCATATATTAAAAAAAGAAAAATAAGCCACATAAAAATGGAAAATTCACAGAATGTCTGGATTATGTATTTTATTGTGTTTTCTTTAAATATTTTGACTGTAAAGGAGCTAAATACAGAGAGACATTTCATTGTATGGGCTAAGCTAATCTAGCATGTATATCATAAAGGTATCTTGACTTCAGAATATGGGTCTAAGGATATGATGCTTTGGAAAAGAGGTTCTTTTGTTTTCACAGAGGATGAGACCTTATGGATTCCTTCTAGACCAATATGGTATGAGGACCACGCACTCCTGAAAGGTCACTGTGAACACCTTCAGAAAATTACTTCACTCAACTACCAACTGAGATGAACCTGGCACATAGGATACACCATGAAAGACCTGATTAACAGCGCCCCCATTCAGCATGAAGCAGTTTGGAGAGAAAAAACTACGCCCATATTCCCAAATATTGCTTATAAATGTTCTTTTACATTTAAAGGGGGATATGATATAGATATGAATAATTTGCATTGGTATGGATTTTGCTTTGTTGATATAAATTTAAGGTCAATTTTGTTATATGTATATATTTTTCTGATCTTGATTAAGGTATCGTTATTATGTAGTTCATTTAAAAATGTAATATATAATTAGGAAATATAGGTTGTTAATGGATAATCATCGATAATAGTCAAGCTTGTAGTCATGTTAATTAGATTTTCTAGATAGATAGAGGTATATTTCAGTTACATAGACATTTTTCATCTCGCTCAAAGACTATACAGAATATGGCATTTGAAATGTTTTAATAACTTAGGGCTTTTCATGACAATGAGACACATCTGCTCCTGGCAGCACCAATCTACTTCAAGAGGAAGATGGGCATTAAAGAGGCTTCTTATGGAGTTGGTTAGCCATTTGGGCAAGAAACTGCTCTTGCCTAGACTGTTGCATAAACTGGACATGAAGAACCCGCAGAGAGAGGACTGCTGAACTTGCCTAAAGGTGAGATGATCCTTCGGGGTTCCTGATTCATGAAAGAATCTGCAAGACTTTCTGCAGAATACAGAAGAAAGTACCTGATCTGTCTTTGAAATTTCCTGCTTCATGGAAAAGTCTGCTAAATACTGTGGGCCTGTAGGCAGAAGATGGATGCCCCAATGGTACAAAATAACTTTGGGTGACTGTCCAGGAAGCAAGATGTCTCTGTCACTTCTAGAGTTTTGGAAGTTGCTTACTTCTTGTTTACTTTGGTAATACTATATCCTTCTGGAATCTTTGATGGAGTTGAGGAATGGATAGTTATAGTTATAGTTTTCCTTTGTTATGATAAAAGATAAAGTAGATATAATTATGGTAACTGTAGTTCTTGCTTGATAACTGTTTTGTTATATGTAATCTTACTATGTTAAAATGAAAGCCTTTCTTTTTTGTTTAAACAGAAAAAGAGGAAATGGTGTAGGAGGTTCTTCTGTATTTGTGTTGCTTTCATTGGTGAATAAAGAAACTGCCTTGGCCTTTTGATAGGGAAGAAATCAGGTAGGCAGAGTAGACAGAACAGAATGCTGGGAAGAAGGTAGTGTGGCAGACGCCATATTTCTCCTGCCTGAGATGAACGCTGGTTAGACTCATGCTGGTAAGCCACAGTCAAGTGGCTATACATATTAATGGAGATGGGTTAAACGAATATGTAAGAATTAGCCAATAAGAGGCTAGAATTTATGTCCTAGGCAGTAATTTAATTAATACTATTTCCGTGTGGTTATTTCAGGGGTTAAGCTAGCCGGGTGGCCGGGAGCTGGACAGCCAGGAGCCAGGTGGCGGGACATGGCCTTCCCACTCGCCTCATACTACAAGTGTAATTTTGTAATTTCTTTAACTAAATAACTGTTCTATTCATCTCTTTGATTTTGGTCATTTTCCTTCACAAGTTTTGAAACCTTTAACAATCCCCTCTAGGTTGTCCAGGTTATAGCTGACCCACTTTGACCAACAGACCATGTAGAACTGTGATGTTTGATGTTCTGTTGTTTAGGTTTCCCACTGCCTTTTATACTGATGCTCACACAGCACGCTTCATTCTTTAAGATCTAATAAGATTTCTTCACAGCCAGGATAAACTATATTGCTCAGCATTTCTCGGTGCTTGGAAAAAAACGCAATGCTCTCTGTAGGGTGTGGGATCTGGTTCTATAAGTGTCATCTTGTTCTGGTTTCTTGCTGGTTTCCTGTCTAGTAATCCCATTAGCTGCCTCCGCCAACCACAAGGATATTTTCATTCCTTGTTTTAATCTAACCAATTTGCTTCATGGTTTGAATCTGCCATTTTGCACAAATGCACTGGGTCAGAACTTTTCTGGTGGAATGATGGCCCTCCTGTTATGTGACTTTCCCCACTCTATAGAAATGGGTCTGGTTCCTACTACTTTATTCATATCAATAGAGCAAAGCCTACTTTCCGGTACAGTGTCCACAACATAAGATTGTCCCTATTCTCCTGTGTCTGAGTGAGCTCCTGCCACCTAGATTTGCTGCTGGCTTTGCCTTTGAATTCACTCTGAAATCTCTGCCTTTGGTGTATTTATGTCATATTCATCTGAAGGATTTTATTATAGGACTTTTCCTCACCCTGTTTATTTCTTTCCTACTTTTTCTTGGTTCTCATTTTTCTCTTATTGATTTTTCTTTGTGTGGAAATTCTATAGTAATGCAGTCTGCATTCATGCCTATGATTCATTTCTAGTGAAATCTTATGAAAATATGAAGTATTCAGGTTAATGTGATGACATATAAATGCCCAGTACCATTTATTGGAAAGCCGTCTCATTCTCACTCCTTTGCGAGCATTCAATTGACTGTATTTATTGTATCTACTTTGGCATCTCTATTCTATTCCGCAGTTTGCTGTGTGTGTTCTTACCAATATCTCAGTATTAGCACTGTCAACATATAGGAACTTGAAGGCCGATAATGCCAGTCCTTAAGCCTCTGCTGCCATCGCTGCCTCCTCCTTCTCCTCCCCTTCCTCTCAATCTTTTCTTCCTCCGCACCTTCTTCTATATTGCGGTGACTGTCATGGGCCTTGCCCTTTCCTGTTGCTACTTTCAGATCCATCTGTCACTAACTACATTATAGTCTTCTGGAAAGAGTTGGATTAATCTACACATTTTGGGAGAAATGGGATCTTGATGATATTGAGTCTTCTATCCATGAACAAGGACCGCCCCCACCCCCAGTTTCTTAGATCCTGATCCCTTTTGCAGAGTTCTATCTCGGACACATTCTTTTCTAAAACCTTGTATAGCTTGGTCTGGCACCTGATGCTTAACTAGAACATTCTTCCCTGGAAGTCTGTCATTGCTAGTGACAGCCTATGGGGAAGAGAATCCCCTGTGCTTGGTGCTCTTTAGGCTCTTGGCTAGAAGGTCAGAAGCAATAGACTTTGCCAGTGCTGTACAATGTGAACTGCATGCCTGCCTCTGCCCTGACTGAGGTGGGTCAGGGACTGGAGGCAAATTTTGCTACCCCCTCCCCCGGCCAGGCTGTGCAGTGCCAACTGAGCAAGCTGGATCCTCAAGCAGGGCTACAGAGTATAGGTTAGGAAGTCTGAGCTTCATGTCTTCACAACTGTTGAGTTGTATATCACCATACTTGGGTTTTAGGGTGGGAATGAGGTCACTGGAGTCTATTCTGGTCTTTCTCATCCCCATCCTTTAGCCAAGAATACCAGCCTTTCCTTGGTTGCTATGTCTAGTTTCTTGATTATGATGGGTCTAGGCAACAGACTTATCTTGTGCTGACCCAGAGATACAGAGACTATAAAAGGAAGAATATATAGCCAGGACAGAGGCAGAGCACCAGATATAAACATAGTAAAATACTAAGAATTTTCTTCCGAAAAAATACTTTCCTTCATTTAAAAACAAGCAGCATATTTAGGTTGAATTGTGTGATTAGCATTTACTTACAACACAAGAGGGCTAGAGGGAGAAGGAAAGATTGTCAGCTCACTAGGCTCTGTGCCAAAGGCATCCCGTCATGAATGGGGAGCTGGTAAAATGGAATGGAAGCAATGTGTGGTGGGTAAGCTGTGGGATAAATCAGAGCTAATGCAAAGCGGCACTGGGACAGAAATTATCCTTATTAACAAAAACTCATTTTTTGAAAACTATTTGCTACTTTTTTTTCTTCTGCAGAAATCATTTTCTTCATTTTAGTAGCAAAAACCTTATTGTAGCAAGTAGTAATTACCCTTCATCTAGCAGGGCTTTATTCTTAAATTATCCACCTTTGTGATTTAAGAGAGTTCATTTAGCCAGAAAGACTCATTCCAATTAGGTATGTATGTATAATTTCTCTGTTTTAAATGTATTATTCTATTTGCATAAGCAAATGCCCAATGTCTTCTAAACCTGAATTCCATCCTTTTAATTCCTCTTGGATTCATCTGAATATTTATCACACTGGATAACATAAAAAATGTGAGAGAAAGTGGAATTTATAGGAGGCCAAAATCATAGGACACTCAATGAGACTTTTTAAGATATTGAGAAAAATTATTTCCATCCCCTTTCCCATTCTTCATTTGTGTTTATTCTACAGTTATCTTTTCTGTTTCCATTATTTTTATAGATCCCCCCCCCCAGGGAAACAGGGATTTTTTTCTCATAGAGTCTGCTTCACACATCCTCAGTACCTTTGACTAAACTCTCTCAAGTAGCTGGTACTGTCCACTAAGGATTTCCCATCATGCACAGCTTCTACCATGGTGAATCCTTTGTCCCCACCAAGAGCCGAGGCTACTTAAGAATATGAATCTCAACCAAAGAGAAAAAGGCAATGGGAAATTTTAGAAGAACCCTTAATCTACCAACCTTTTCATGTTAGCAGTTGAGCAGGTTATAATTTGGGATCTAATATCTCATGTGGGACAAGAGTTTTTCTCCTCTTTCTTTGTAATGAGATACTGCACATGAATCTATTCAAAGGCTTTGGAAGGCCACAGATAATTTAAGCAGATGCAGCCACGATAATATCACTGATCTGAACATTGTTTCTTTATTTTCATTTTTTGTCTTCTTTTTGTTTTTGAAGGAGCTAAAGAACATGAAATTGCATGTGTAGGGTTTTGGTACAGAGGAAAGAATACGATCAAAATAAATTTCATGAAAGAATGTTAATCAAATAAAAATGACCAGCAAAACTGAGTGCTACGGTTCTGGCTCTAAAGCCCCAAGCTGTGCATTTCATTGGATAAATGAACCTCATGATGTTTCTCTATGTCAATACCAAATATTTTCTCCTTTTGAAATAGCTGGATTGTGCATTATGCTAAAATTTAAGCTGACTCTATATATAGATTTAAAAGTTAACATGACTTGAGTATAATGATAATTATCAAAAGATAATATGAATGTATCTTTTGAATTTTACATTTCCACAGTGTTTATAAGTTCTAGATTTTATGGGACCATGAATTTCCCCTGGAGTTGGGACATCCCTATGTTATAAGATACTAAAATGCCTAAAACATAGAAGAAAGCACAAGTATAGGGATATAATGTTTGCTTGTCTCTCTCAAAAGTGGTCATTTTGAAATTCTGATGTTTTTGTGACACATGTCCATCAATGCCTCATGAGCTCTTGTAGCCTGGCTGTTCTGAAGTCCTTGTCACAGGTTCCAACTCCTTAGTCATTTCCCAAGAAGAAAAATGCAGTAACAGGCATGCTTCAGTCGGCCTGTCCACTCTACACAGTGGCATGCCACCATGCATTTTATTTTGCAAACTGTAACAAAACCATGAGATGAAACTGATGGTGCCATTTGGGATCAGGTGGATGACCTGTGGATGGATAAACTTCATTTCCATCACAAAGCACAGAACATTGACGTTCCAGGAAGAGAGAAAGATGACCCACTACAGGAAGGGTGAGAGTGCCCTCTGTCAAAGTAATCATTTTGGTAGGGAACAACTATAATCTGGGCTGTGTCCTGTGACAGAAGCCCCAGGTAGGGCTTCCTCTATAGGCTCTTATCCTACACCACTCGGTGTGAGTGTACATGTTCTGATACCTGCCATAGCAAAGCCAGCTCTCAGGGTGCTAACACTTCTAATCATGAGCTTTGCAGGGTTGGGGATGGGATCATGTTTTGTTACTATTCCCAATTTCTTTCTACATAAAACCATCCATCTTGAAGGTAAGTTGGGTAAGATACAGGATTTTCTAAAGGGAGGGGAAACGACAGGACACTGTGAGCGGAGGTTCTATCCTGTAGGGAAGCTCATTAAGCTCAGGAAGTAAACACCTTAAAGGCTTCAGGAAGTCCCTGAAACTGACCAGATTCACTAAGACCCTCCCTCCTCAAGCATACAGAAGCAATAAGGACTATTGAGACAGGCAGTACTGTCTAGAGCACGCCCAGATAACCTGACCTATCTAGAAGAGACTCAGACCAGCTGAGCAGCCAGGGAGAAACAGAGATGATGCAAGGTTTCTAGAAGACTCTCAGACAAAGAGAGCTTCCTAGAAGATGCCTCTCAGGTCAACCAAGTTGCCTGTAAGAGGAAGATAAGACAAGCTACCTGAATGAGGCAGAGACCAGTTAAGATTCCAGAAAGAGGCACATATTAACTGAGCTACTTGGAAAAGGCATCATCACTCAACTTGCTGAGCTCTTTGCAGGCTGTGTAGTGTGTTCCTGGTATCCAGCTTTCATGAACTGTCACCCCTGCTTTCGTGGGCTTTTAGAAATGCACCTGTCTTTGATGAGTTTCTGCTCCTGTAAGTAACTCCTCACCCAGATTCCTGTAACCAAAAGAAAAGTCACTGATCCACCAAGTTGGACTTGAGTAGTCTCTGTTCTTTGATCTGTCATTAGTTCTCCATCTGGGGTGAGTAGACATTATTCTTACTTCCTCAAGAATAGAGTCCATGCCAGGTCATCAGGGCATCATATGTACAAGGGGCTTTCACAAAGACGAGAGAATACAGACTCCTAGTGTGTTTCTCTCTGGTTCTCATGTGGATAGAACTACTGACAGGTTCAGTTTCAAAGAGTCAGCTTCACAGGAAGTCACACAATAGAAAACCAGAATCAGCATTCCTGACACATGCTCTGCTTATATGGAGAATCCAAAGTGTGTGCTAGCAAGTGGCACATGTAGAATCAACGTTATCCCAGCATGTAATTAAATAACAAATTATTGACTCCTCTAATACCAGCCCTGCAAGCAGCTCCAATGGCCCATGTCCGGGTAACGTCTTCATGTTTCAGTATTGATTCACTGATTTTTATCTCTGTTGAATCACAGGAACATTGCCCCAAAGAATTTAATAGTATATGTCATTTAAAACGCTCATGAATCTGGAGTACGTCTGTGTGATTTCTTCTGATTTTAACTAAGAAAACGTCAGCCTCCAGCCTCAGAGTTTCACACACCTGTGTCTTCTCATGGTCCTGACCACTCATGTCCTAGAGAGAACCCTGACACAGAAATAATTCTCAGAGATGATAAATCTTAGTAGTCATGGACTTGGCTGCCCGGACTCAGCCTGAGAGCACAGCAGAATACAATCTGACATGATGTAGAAAGATATCTGCTTTGATGTCGGGATTTACTCTCTTAGCGTTGATCAGCAATGAGCTTTGTAGGAAAGTCATCTGAAGAATCTCCTCAGCCATGATCATGTCTGTGTGCTGGTGGGGAAACATGCCTCATTTACATGTGGAAGCAGCCTTAAAGCTGCTTATTGTATCCTGTAGGCAGCCAAACTTCAAGTTCTAAAAGAAGTCACCTATTTTGCATTACTGTGAGAAATGTCTCATTATTAGAAAGAAATCTACACAAAAATGCTGATTACTTAATGGGCTCTGAGACACAGAACTTATTATCTACGCAGACTATATGTAGACGAGGTGATGCTCTTACATACTGTGTTGACCAGATGGCTCACAGACTGTCCTTCCACTGAATTGCCCTCCACACCTCTTTTCCATGCTCACAAAATGAGCATGGCCAGGCACGCCCTTATGCTCCTTCTACTCAGTTCCTTAGGGGGGGCAAAACCTTGGCTTTCATTTAGCAGACAACTCTGGCAGAGAGGAGGGAAGAGTCATAGTCAAAAAATGTGGTTGGAGTGGAAGCAACTAGAGGCAAATATCTAGACCTTTCTTTTGAATACCTGGAAAGCTCTTAGAGAATAGGATTTCTTTTATACTTCTCAAGGGCCTAGCACAGAATGGGTGAGATAGAATTCAGCTAGTCATAAACACAAATGAAAAAATATAAACCCATCAGCAAAACAGCCTTCAGTCTCCCAGAGCCAGCACCGAGTCCCCAGAGTCCTCTGAGGTCAGCAACTCCGCCACATAACAGTAAGGGAAATTTCAGGCTGTTCACGTGCTCAGCACACAGAGTAGAGGCTGCAGCTGGCTATGAAATCAATCCCTGAATAACTTCAACACAGCTCTCATCTTTTCCTCCAGGCAACACAGGATAATTTATTTAAGTTCCTTAAACTGAAGTAATATATGCACATTTGTTTTATTTTATTTTTTTATGTATCTGAGTATTTTGTCTGTATGCCTACCTTTGCACTACATGTGGAAACCAAATGAGGGCATCAGATCCCCTAGAATCGGAGTTATGGATGCTGCAAGACACCATGTAGGTACCAGGACTTGAGCCCAGGTCATCTGGAAGAGCAGCCAGTGCTCTTAACTGCCAAGCCATCTCTTTAGCCACTGCATGTGCATATTTTAAAAAGTCAAACCATAATGCACACTTGTAAGAACATCTACTGGATGCCAAAGAAAACTGGTGTCCATCAATTTACCTGATATTTTGCAATATACCTTCTTCCATATATTTAATCAGGATATCTTTTCTGACTTATCTGTGCTTTCTAAATTAAGACAGGTGCCAACTTCTGTGGTTGTTGTTACAAATGACTGTTCTTGCTCCAGCACCCCAGAGAGAGAGAGAGGGAGCACCACTAGCCAGCTGCCAGCCACCAGTCACCAGCCATTCACCTGATTCTAGAGAGAGTATTGTGCTCACTCTTGTTATGGTAAGTCACTCTACCAAGAGTAGTGACAATAGCCTCCTTTCTATGTGTTATTATTTTCCTTCTCAAACATAATTGCTTCAGCTTCACATATAATTTGCTACATGTAGCTTCTGCTAATTCATGAGGGAATAAAGTTAGAATTCAACAGAATGATCCTTTTTGATGTAGTTACACAAATCCATCAGGAGGTTGGCTGTTTCCCATCTTCCTTTTGGTGGTTCGTTTTTATAAAGTGCTCACATAATCTCCCAGGGATGGGATCAGCTTCTGCAATGAGTTCCTGTAATAGCATGCTCTACTACCCACAAAGGATTTCCTCATCCCACACAGTTTCACTGACATGATCTCTCCCTGGTGCTATGTAATCCTCTTTCTATGTTTATCCACGGAGTATGACAAATGTCTAGAGTTCATTTCCTGGGAGACTGAGCAAGGGAATCAAAAGAAACAGGTTTGATTTCAAACAGTTTTTATTTCACCCTATTATTATTATATTTGCTATATAATTTGAGAGTTGTTTTAAGGAAATTTGTTTGCTTTAGTCCATTGTATTCTAGCTATAGAGTTATATAACGTTGTGATGCAATTTGGGCTCATCATTCCTTATGTAAGTAATTGTGTTTTCCTCTACACAACTCAGAATGAATCAGAAAGATAAAAAGAAAGGTAGATATGTCTATCAGAGGACAGGCCCTACCATAAATTATTTATATAAATTCCAAATGAATAAAAAATGATGACAAAGAGGGCCAAACCACTTTGGCCAATGTTCTGAACTCTTTGTTCAGGAATAGCTGATAAGCTGCCACTTCCCCATGGATGCTCACGTCTGCCTCTTTTTGTATCTACCATCATACACCAGAATGTTCTATGGTGACTCACCTCCTACCTTGAAAACCAACCACAGAGACAATAGCAAAGGAGCTCAGAATCCACAGGAGTCTTATCAGCATGTACTCTTTAGTTCAGCTTAAGCAAGTCATGTGTCTATGAATTTAGCCATTTCATCTATGCCTTCCAATTTACTATAAGTTTACAAAATAGTGGTGTCTGTGATAAGAGTCTTTCTTAGCCTATAATTTCACTTATTTGTGACATATTTATCTTCCCTTGGAATAATTTGTTCAAGAGTTTGTCTATCTTGTCCATTTCTTCTAATAACTTTTACATTCATCACTTTAGCCATGGTCTTTATTATTTCTATTGTTCTACTCATGTTTAGATTGGTTTATTCCTGCTTTCCTAATGCTTTGTAATACAAAAATCCTCCACTCAGTTTAGTTCTATTATTTTATGAAGTTATTGACAGCTGTAAACTTTCATCTTAGAATAGCTTTCAATCTACTTGTGGGTTCTGTGTTTTCATTTTCATCGGACCCTAGGGACTTTTCAGTCCCCACTCGTGTCTTATTTGATGACTTACTAATTACTCAAAAGCCAATTTTGTGATCTGCATTTTGAATATTTATTGGACTACATTATGTTGCTCTAGACCTATTTCTAGACTTATTGTATAAAATGTAGCAAAATGCAAAGCATTGTTTGAGTTTCCTCAAGTTTGTTGAGATTTGCTATATTTCCTAGAAAGTTATCTACTTGAGAGGAATTTTAGTACATATCTGAGAAAAATATGTATTTTCAGTGCTTTGGCATTAAACAGTCTAATGTACAATGTTTCTTTATTGTTTTTTTTCTGGGTGTTCTAGCTATTGGGGAAAGAGGTAATGAAGTAACTTACTACTGTGTGTTGAGTTATATGAGATATATTTGATTCAATATGTCTACCAGTATTTGTTTTATAAAATTTAGTGTGACAACTTTTGATGTATGTATGTTTATAATTGCTATATCTTGTTACTGATCATTCCCTTTACCAATTTGAAGACCCTCTACATTTCTTACGACTTTTTGTCTTGGCATGTTTGCTGGAATGTATTTTGTACTTCTAGATAGTTTCTGGCATCATTGATTTGGAATATAGATTTGCATTCTTTCACATTGGGTTCATGTCTAGCTTTGCCTGTGAAGTGTGTTTCTTGTAGGTAGCAAATAGTTGGATTTTTTGTTTTGTTTTTGTTTTCATTTTGTTTCATTTTTTTAATTAATCCATAATTCTGTGCCTTTAAATTGGAAAACAGAGACCACATCATTCAAAACTCTTATATGGAGCCTATATACTTTGTCTGAATTTTATTTTATAATATTTGATTCTTTCTTAATCCCCATTTGCTGTAAGCCTCTTTACAGAAACAATTACATTTTTCTGAATTCTGAGGAAGTGTATTTACCATTTCTCTTTTGAGTATTTAATTCCTTTAAGTATCTCAGTGCTGCTGGCTTAGCAGTCTTGTGATTATTATAATTGGCTGATAATTTTATGAAAGTATTTTCTACTGATTATCAAGAGTAACTTTAGTAGGTACAGTAATATAGGTGGTCATTACTTTTTGTGTTGCAGTACATCATTAGCACCTTGTTTTAGGGACAACATTGAGAAATCTGTTCTTCAGGTGTGTTTGTCTTTATATGTGACTTACTTCTTTCTTGCAGCTTTCAATACTCTTTCTTTACTCAGGGCTCACTGAATTTTAAAAATAATATCACCTGAGGAATTCCTTTCTAACTATGTTAGAGGCACAAAAGCCTTGACGTCCATCTCTTTCCCAAGGTTTTGGAAAGTTTTTCTATTATTTCATTGGATATATTTTCTATGTGTTTGACATGTATCTTCTTTCCTTTTATCCCATGATTCTAAAGTTGAAACTTTTAATGGTAACCCAGAGGGCTTATACATTCTGTTTATTCTGTTTGCTTTGTTCAAAATGCTCTTGTTCATCTTCTTTGTCTTTAAGCTATTGTATTGCATCTTCTGATACATCTAGTCTGTCAGTGAAGTTGTTAACTGAATCATATAGATCCCTAATGTTTCATAACTTAGTTCCCCAAAATAATTGCTTGTAATTGTCCTTTTTCCACTACCATGAGTCTTATGGCTACTCTCCTTGAGGGTCTCAAACAGGAATCAATGTCCAATCCCCCTTCTGCCTCACCATGTAGAACTCTCAACATCTCTGATTCAAAGTCTTCCCCTGACTTGAGCCCTGCCTGGCCCTTTCTGAACACCAGACTTTATCTCTGCTTGCTGACTGAGGATACAGTATCACCAGCATCTCAGACTTCTGTCAATGCAGTTAACGCTGCTCCTGAACACCATATTTTCCTCATCCTGGTAGACGGTGCTCTCAAACTGTGAACCCAAACATTTTCTTTTATGACTTCCGTTAGGTATTTTCTTAAAATAACAAGAAAAGTAACTAATATATACTAATATGCCAGCAATGGGTGAGCATTTCTTGCCTAGCATCTTAATTGCTGTGCAGAGAGGACTCTGATGGAGGAAGAAATCCCAGGCTCAGTCCTGAGGCCCCTGGCTTGGGTTTTTCTCTTTCTTTCAGAGTTCATTTCTTGTGTAATGTCTGTGCCTTTTAGTTTAACTTTAAGGCAAGAATAGAGAAAATTATTTCTACTTAGTCTTCCTTAAAGCAAAAGTCTTGATACATGTGTTAGTAGCATGAAAGTAACATTGTAAGTCAACCACATACAGGAGCATTTGGTGTCTTTTAAATTGATGATTAGATTAATGGAGCTCCAGCAGGGATCAATTAATATGTGCCTGGAGAATGAGCCATTAATGTAAATATAAGCTTTGATAAAAGATAATTTGGAAAGCTAGCCAGCATCAAGACAAAACAAACCCATCTTATCATCAAAGAGCAACAATGTAAGGGCCATTAATTCTGAGGTGCACTGGATTAAAGAGAAAGTTCTCTCTAATCTTTACAACTGCCACTGGTTCCCTCAGACTTAACTCTGCTTCTCAAAGAAAGGGGAAAAGTAAAGACAGAGCAAATACCCTTACATGCTCACTACTTTCTCTGAAAAGTTTAATAAAACATAAAAAATAAACATTTCATCTAACTGATAGTTGACCAAGTGCTCAAGAATGAATGAACAATGAGGAGAACACACCGAAATGGAAGGATATGTCAAGAGGCAGTTGGAAATAGACTCACTCCCAGTTTCATACAGTTGATAGGGTCTATGCCTGGCTCAGTATGAAATAATCCCTCAGGTGCCTCATCTTTCATAGACACAAGGATGAAGAAGAATGAAGTAGGATGAAGGAGCTGATATTCTAGCCTGGAAAAAGAAACGCTTACAGTACTAAGTAAGACAAAGAATTTGCCCAATGCGTGGATTATCCATAATCAAGAACGTTTCTGGTGTGAGGCTTGGTATGTGGCTTGATTATATTTCAGACTTGATTTCTGCCTGCAAACTTCTGTTTGTGACATGGAAACAATATTTATATATTGGGTAGAATAAAAGGATGATAATAGTAATTTCTTTCTTTGATTTAGAAAAAACATTACCAGATACCAAAGTCTTCTGTCCTGATATCTGATCTCCTCCTGAAATTCTGGAGTTCTTGGTCCGAGGTCACCTAGACTGTCTCTGCTTAGAAGTTGTGTTAAAAGAACAAACACAGGACTGGATCATAAGGGCAGAGCAATTGCAGCCATGGGATGGGGGCTCTGTGCAGAAGGTTGTGGTTAAAGAGAGGAAGAAGAGAAATCTGGAATGCCAGAAGGAGGAGAGAGAGAGAGAGAGAGAGAGAGAATTAGTGGCGGTTGGACTCTGTGACAAACAGAGGAGGAAAACACTTGAAGGAAGATGTGGCGAATGTGCACTGCCTTGGTGAGAATAAAAATGAGAACAGATTTGAACTCCAAATTACAGAATGAATAACAAATGCTTCTAAAACAAGCCATGCATGGCTGTGTTTCAGTCCATAGACACTGAGCAAGAATGTGCCCAGCATCCTCTGACGTGACCAGAACAGCAGGCTGCTTCAATGGCATGAAAGGCACTAACTAACTGGATAGCGAAGATCTATGGAGGCTTTGCTTTGAGTGTGGGAGACACGGTATCTCAGCCCCATGCACTCAGCACCATGATTGTGCTAGCTTCATGTGGGTCATTGAGCTAACAGAGAAGGTTGCTGACACTTTAAGGTCAGACCTAACAGTCTCAGAACACTAAGACCCAGAGGTGGTGACAGGAAAAATGCTTAAATAATATTTAAAATTTCATGACTGGAAGGCTAAATATTTTATTAACAGGGAGCAATCTAGTACGTGGGTGCAAAAGAAATATTTTCACATTAGTGTGTCTGGTGCACACTGTTTCTGTGTCTACTTATAAATTATTATGACATCCAAGGATTTCCATGTGAAATATGAGATGATCACACACAGGGAATGATGATCCCTGCAGTATATGTTTTTCTTATCTGCTCATTCCAAGTTCCAAGCACAGACTTTCACATGTTCCACCAGGAAAGGTAAACACTGAGGATAAATGTATGCCTAGCATGTGATGAGGCAGGTTGAACAGCAGCCTCTATCCTTCTAACCCCAGCACTCAGCACACAGAGGAAGGAGGGTTGGTACAAGTTCCAGCCCAGTAGGGGCTACAGAATGAGACTATCCTCAAAGGCAAATTAAAAAAAAAAATAAAGAACAAGAAAAATATAAATTAGCAAAAAAAAACCAAAATATTTTACCACCACTTTGTTTCCCAAATAAGCTCCGGGTGACAAGACAAGACATCATTTAGAATCTTTTATCATCTGTCCCTTACGTCCATGGAGCTCTCTACTGCGGCAGTCCCAGTTCCGTAGGCTGCGTTTTATAGCTCATTGCCTTCCATGAGGGCTTCTAGCACCTAACACTGAGGCCTGTTGTCTTAGATGATAGAGCTAACCGTTTACTAAAGTTTGGGGGCCTGGTAACCCAAAGCCAAGACACAGATGCCATTGATATCTAGTAAAGGATATACTTCTTGGTTTGCAGACTGTCACCTTCTCACTGTGCCCACTGAGATGCAAAAGAGCTGGGGACTAGGGGTTTGGAAGAAGCTGTGGTGTTGGGGTTGGGAAGAAGCTGTGGTGTTGGGGTTGGATTGGGGAGGAGCTGTGGTCTCCACATTGGGTTGGGAAGAAGCTGTGGTGTTGGTGTTGGGGTTGGGGACGAGCTGTGGCACTAAATGTTCGGTTGGAACCTCCAGCTCACTCCTGCATGCTCTGGAAAGCCCCATTCCCCCCCCCCTCTCTCTGTGTGTGTGTGTGTCTCTGTGTGTCTCTCTGTCTTTCTCTGTCTGTCTGCCTGTCTCTTTTTCTCTCTCTCTCTCTAAACCCTGTTGCCCAGAGAGTCTCTGAACAAAGGAAACGCACCAAAAAGTCCAGTTCCGCATTCTTGGTGGCTACTGCAGCTTCCACCCCTGAAGTTGCCAGCCATAAAAGTCCCTGCCTAAAGAGCTCAGCTTTTGTCCACACTTGGACACAAGCCCATCTTGTGGCAGCTACATCATGACCACTGGGCACTGTGCAATGAACATGGATGAACGAGTAACCTGTAGTAGAATATAGACTGCTTTGGGTACGTGCCCGGGAGAGATAGGGCTAGGTCATATGGTAATTTCACTTTGGGTTTTTTGTTTTGTTTGGGGAGTTTGTTGTTGTTTCTTGTTTGCTTGTTTGAGATTTCACAGTTGTGGTTTCCACAGTTGCTGCACCAGTTTAGACCCACACCACCAGCGAATGAAAGGTGTCTTTCCCCAAGTCTTCACTGGCGTTTGTTGTAACTTGTTTTCTAGATGATATCTATTCTGACTGGCATGAGTTGCAATCTCAAAGTCATTTAATTTGCATTTCTCAGATGGCTTGGAAACTCTAAGAAGAATCTTTATTGGCTGTTAGTACTTATTCTTTGGGGAACTCTCTGCTCAGTCCACAAGCTCACTTTTTAACTGGGGGGCTGTTTGATTCCTTGCTGGTAGCTTTCCCAGTTGTTTCTGGGAAGCATTATTTTCTATCAGATATATACTCTGCAAAGATTTTTCTCCTATTCCATTCTTTATTTAACTGCTTCCTCAGCTGTGCAGAAACTGCCATTTTATGAAGTTGCCAACATTTTATATATATATATATATATGTGTGTGTGTGTGTGTGTGTGTATGTATATATACATATATATGCATATAAAAACATGTAACAATATGACATTATACAACATATGTTACACAGTTTATAAAGCATAACATTGTCCCAAATATATTTAACATTGCTGTAACTGAAAACTTGATACTCTAAATACGTACAAAATGTTTTTTAAAGATAATCTGGATACATTCTGGGAATAAAGATGCATATGTATGTATACACACACACATACACACACACACACACACACACACACACAATTATTAAGTAGTGATGCCTGATAAAGAAGCTTTAAACCTGATATAATTTAAACCTTGGGGGCTGGAGAGACAGCTCAGTTGTTAAGGATTTATATTGCTATTGCAGATAACCCAAGTTTGGTTCCTGGCACCCATGTCAGGTGAGTCTTACCTGCCTGCAGCTCCAGCTCCAGAGGCGCATGAGCCCTCTGGGCTCCACAGGTACCTGCACTCACATGACCATGCCCCTACGCAGACATACATGCATAATTAAAATAAAAGCAAAATCTAAAAACTCCCAAATTAAAAAAATTCATATATGTAGGTACACCTGAAGTTAGAAAATATCAGATTTACTCCAAACGTGGGGAAACAGACTCATTACTATGGGAGATGCCTGTCAGCAGTCACAGGACTGAGTCTTGTTCGCTTTGGGTATGTCTTTTAACATCCTCTACTTCCACCGTGTTGCAATTCAATTATAGTAAAATGGGATACTTAGGACAGTATCATGTCCCAAGGTATTCACCTTACATGCCTCTTAAGAGAAAATCATGTCATTTTAGATGAAAACTGTTATCTGAATTCATCCATGTCTGGAAAGATTTATGTTTCTTATGGGACAGAGGGGAGGGCACTCTCTTCCATGAGGGGAGAAAGGAGTAACAAGGGTCATGTTTTATATGGTTCATGTAGAGGCAAACTTCATTACCAAGGTTCAAAGTTCTCAGGGTAACCATATTAATTCACAGCAACTCACTGATCTGCGTTCTCTGGGGTCACACTAGCCTTTCCAAGCTTTGTCATGGTCTCTGTGCATAAGAAATGTAGACAAGGACATTCCTCCAGAGAGCCGGGCAGCCCCAGGCAAGTGCTTTCTATAATAACCCATTTTCCTTACTTATATGGTCATTATCATCAGAGCTTAACAAATACAAATACCAAGCAAAGCCAGGAAAGCATGCACATAGGAAATCACAGGACACTCTGACCCCGTCTCCTCCCATCACCCCACACATCCTCCCATACCCCGCCTCCTCCCATCACCCCACATCCTCCCATCATTTCACCCCACATCCTCCCATCACCCTGCAGCCTCCCATCACCCCATATCCTCCCATCACCCCGCAGCCTCCCATCACCCCACCTCCTCCCATCACCCCACATCTTCCCATCACCCTGCATCCCTGGAGGACTCTAAGGTAAGCATTTATAGTCCTCTTATTTCACTTTCTGCTTTATTCCATCTTCTTTGTATTGGAGAATCTTTTTTTTTAGATGTGAATATCAAATGGCATCATCCCCATTTCTTCACAAGAATGCACTGCTCCTCTCCGTGGCACCTGGGTGCAGAGGTGGGAACTGCTGCACGTGGTTGCCAAGGCAAAAAGAGAGTCACGTGTGCGCTCAGGGGTATTCACCCTGCCAGCCATTGGTCTGCCTTAATGGCAGGGCAGGTCTCTCATTCCTACCCATATCAAATGGGGTAGAAGTGGAAAGGCTGATGTGAGCTTCATCTTCAACTTCAAAGAAGGCAGAGGAAGAGAAAGAGAAAAGGGAATCTTTCTGTTTTAACGTCAGCACGGTGGCTGCACCTTAATCTACGGCTTTCTCAGCCAGCTGTTGCAACTCTACCCGCCTGCTTATCTACTCGGGCTGCCGTCTGGTGAGGATTCGGCTCCTGCAGGCACCAGTTCTGTCGCTACCGCTAAAGGTAGCTTTGACTAAATCTCTATCGTTCTAATTATGAATAAGCCTTGAGATTCAAAGGTTAGGGTGAAAACCTGCAAACTCAGAGAGACTGGGCGGAAACTAGCTAACCCTTTCTCCTTGCTGGGGGCCACAGAAGGCCCATGCTTCTGATTGGCCAAACGACAAAAAGCTGTGCCACTCTAAATACCACCGTACTACCTTCTCTACACCTCTAACTCCACCCTACTACTTCCTGTGTCTCTCTATCTCTCCTGGATGCCTTCTGGTGCTCTATGATTACTTTCTGTCAACTAGTTGCTAGCTACTGCAGCCTCCTGACCCAAGGTTAATGTTATTTAATTAACACAAATGCAAATTCGGGGTTCACAGTGTGATTGAAGATCCCCCAACAGAAGCTATTCTTAAGCAGAGTAAAATGATTAATTCAATTTTTATTCATAAAATTATATTACCTTGCCAAAAGATGAAATTCTATGATTCTGTCCACTAAACGCGAAGCTTTGAGTATAATTCCCTGGACATGGCAAATCTGTTTTTAGTTTCTCAGTATGAAGGATAGTGTGTTTTATGAGAAGAATACTGAAGGAGCTTGGGATATTTGTCATGAAAATGTATAAACACCATTTTATATGGATGCTAATTTAATCAAAGATTAACGGGGTGAGTATATAAATAAGTAAATAGAACATATGAATAAATAAAACACACTAAATTATAAGAGGATGAAGGAAGAAAAAAGAAGCATTACGTGTTACATAACTTGAAAACAACCTAGTGATGTCATCATGACCATAGTTACATTAAGTGAGAAAGAGCTAACTGACTGATTCGTTACAAAGAGAGACTGGAAAACAGAAATATGAACTAGAATTCAACTGTATATTTATGTAGATTCAAGTAGACTGGGAGAGGAAAGCGTAGCCTATAAACACTAGTCAAAACAAATCCAGCGTGTTATTTAGTCATCAGAAGAAACAGAGTATAACTCTGCCAGGAATATAAAGGAATGTCATTTAGAGACTGAGAAAATGTAGGGGCCCTAGGCAGAAGCCTATACAAGTTCACACATGAGCTGAAAACTAAGGCACCGAAGTAAATGTCTAAGATCTGAGAAGGAATTATCATTAGTCTTGTCCCCTATAAAAATTAAACCAGTCCTCCGTATATGTGAAATTAATTCCCTATATAAATTAAAGGTGCTTAACATGTGAAATATTTTATGTTTATATTTATAAATTTAAATAAATTAGAAATCTATTTGTAAATATACTTATATTTAAATATACACCAATTGCAATAACATTTAGGCTATTTCCAAAGTAGAATTCTTGATGATGGCGCTATTCATAAGATATGTGACTGTTCATATCAGACCAAATTTCAAGAGCCTACCTTTAACAGCTGCAAATTTGGTTTTATGTAAACACATAACTATTTTAAAAGATGCTAAGAGGATCATGATTGACACAATCCCAAGTCTGAGTGGGTTCTGACATGCATTTGTGCATCACTTCAGAATGCAGAAGTATTTTCTGACAAGGTACAAAAGTCATATACACACATTGAAGTGTCAGAGGCCAACACAGGCTATGTTGTTAAGTGAACAGTAAAGTCAACAAGCAGCATTAGTAATACTAACAGCATTTTTCTTCCTTTCCATAGTCAAGAAAGTTTTCATGATCATTTGGCTTGAGAAATGTGCTAATATTATATTATAAATAATTTAAATTGTTCTTTGTTACCTTCATATGGTTTTCTTCCCTGATTTTGCTATAATCAAATTATTTTGATTTTGTATAGTATCTGAGGTATCTGAAACTTACATTCCTATCTTAGATCTGCTCCATATATCCTGCGGGCCACCACTCAAATCATCTTTCTGCTTACTCAAATAGATGCAAAAGAATTCTCATTATTAAAATTGCAGCTAAAAAACACTCAAACTCAACCATGGGAGGCATTTCTACACATATAGTTGGGAGTTGCTAAGTATGTTCACATCGCTGTGCAACACTAGACACCATTATCATTGTCATGTTCAACAAATGCCTTCAGGGTTCACCCATGTTGTATCATGGGTCATGGAGCCCTCTCTTTTCATGGATGAACATATTCTATTGCATCTGTATTTTACAATGTCTTTTCCCATCATTCGCTGATGGACAGCTAGGCCATTTCTGTGACTTGGCTATTGTAAATAAGGCTGCTGCAGATATGAGTGTCTCTCCATTTTAAGAGGAAAACAAAGGCTACTGGCTTTCTCTACTTATCTCATCCCAGCTTGCCCCCAAGCAGCCCTTTCCATCTGTGGGATCCTAGGATCCCCCAACTCAGCCCGCTTTGGGTATTGAGGTTCTGGGGACCCAGTGGGGAGTACTGGTGCTGCAGGGGTTTCTTTGTTCCACAGGACCCTGCAACTGCCAAGCCCGCCCTTTTGTCTGTGAGGTCCTTGGCCCGCAAGAAGCCCTGCTCTTGTGCTGAGGAGATCCAAACAGAGGGGTAAGTGTGTGCCCGCCAGCTGGCCGAATGTCCCAGGACAGAGTACAGCCCCCCCCCAATTCCCTAAACATTTCTGGCCATTTAGGGGGCTTCACCCCGGCTACTGGCTTTCTCTATTTATCCCATCCAAGCTTACCCCCAACCACCCCTTTCTATCTGCGGGGTCCTAGGATCCCCCAACTCAGCCTGCTTCAGGGATGAGGGTCTGGGGACCCAGTGGCAAGTGCTCCTGCTACAGGGGTTTCTTTATTCCACATGACCCTGCACCCACCAAACCCATCCTTTTGTCTGCGAGGTCCTTGCCCTGCAAGAAGCCCTGCTCCTGTACTGAGGAGATCCATCGGGAGGGGTAAGTGTGTGCCCAGCTGGACGCCCCAGGAACAGAGTTCAGGCCCCCTCCAATTCCCTAAACATTCCTGGTCATTCAGCGGGGTCTAAAAGAAATGGACACTTTTTTTAGATAAGTACCATATACCAAAATTAAACCAGGTGAACAATTTAAATAGACCTATAAGTCATGAGGAAATAGAAGCTGTCATCAAAAACCTCCCAACCAAAAAAAGTTCAGGACCAGATGGTTTTAATGCAGAATTCTACCAAAACATCCAAGAAGAGCTGATACCTATACTCCTTAACGTGTTTCACGTAATAGAAACAGAAGAGTCATTGCCAAACTCTTTTAAGGAAGCTAAAGTTACCCTGATACCAAAACCACACAAAGACGCAACCAAGAAAGAGAATTACAGATCAATCTCACTCATGAACATCGATGCAAAAATTCTCAGTAAAATACTGGCAAACCAAATCCAAGAACACATCAAAAAAATTATCCATTCTGATCAAGTAGGCTTCATCCCAGAGATGCAGGACTGGTTCAACATATGAAAATCTATCAGTCTAATCAATCATATAAATAAACTGAAAGAAAAAACATATGATCATTTCATTAGATGCTAAAAAAGCATTTGACAAAATTCAACACCCCTTTATGATAAAGGTCTTAGAGAGATTAGGGATACAAGGATCATACCTAAATATAATCAATATACAGCAAGCAATATACAGCAAGCCAACAGCTAACATCAAATTAAATGGAGAGAAACTCATAGCCATTCCACTAAAATCAGGAACAAGGATGTCCACTCTCTCCATATATCTTCAACATAGTGCTTGAAGTTCTAGCAATAGCAATAAGACAACATAAGGAGATCAAGGGAATTCAAATTGGAAAGGAAGAAGTCAAACTTTCGTTATTTGCAGATGATATGATAGTGTACATAAGTGACCCCCAAAACTCTACCAAAGAACTCCTACAGCTGATAAATACCTTCAGTGATGTGGCAGGATACAAGATCAACTCAAAAGAAATCAGTAGCCCTCCTATACACAAAGGATAAAGAAGCAGACAGGGAAATCAGAGAAACTTCATCTTTCATGATAGCCACAAATAGCATGAAGTATCTAGGGGTAACACTAACCAAGGAAGTAAAAGATCTATTTGACAAGAACTTTAAGGCTTTAAAGAAAGAAACTGAAGAGGACACCAGAAAATGGAAGGATCTCCCATGCTCTTGGATTGGTAGGATCAACATAGTAAAAATAGCAATTCTACCAAAGGCAATCTATAAATTCAATGTAATTCCCATCAAAATCCCAACAAAATTCTTCACAGACCTTGAGAGAACAATAATCAACTTTATATGGAAAAACAAAAAACCCAGGATGGCCAAAACAATCCTATACAATAAAGGTACTTCTGGAGGCATTACCATCCCTGAACTTCAAACTCTATTACAGAGTTACAGTAATGAAAACAGCTTGGTATTAGCATATAAACAGAGGCATTGACCAATGGAATCGAATCGAAGACCCGGATATTAATCCACAAACCTATGAACACCTGATTTTCAACAAAGGAGCTAAAATTATACAATGGAAGACAGAAAGCATCTTCAACAAATGGTGCTGGCATAACTGGATGTCAACCTGTAGAAGAATGAAAATAGATCCATATCTATCACCATGCACAAAACTCAAGTCCAAATGGATTAAAGACTGCAATATAAATCCAACCACACTGAACCTTATAGAAGAGAAAGTGGGAAGTAGCCTGCAATGCATGGGCACAGGAGAACTTCCTAAATATAA
Organism: Ondatra zibethicus; assembly: GCA_004026605.1. Classification (NCBI taxonomy): domain Eukaryota; kingdom Metazoa; phylum Chordata; class Mammalia; order Rodentia; family Cricetidae; genus Ondatra; species Ondatra zibethicus. Next base: position 580,108 of record PVIU01000031.1, on the reverse strand, counting down.
CCACAGCAGCACAGACACTAAGAGCAACAATGAATAAATGGGACCTCCTGAAACTGAGAAGCTTCTGTAAAGCTCCCAAGGTCCAGTTGAAGAGCAGAAGAAGGGAGAAGTTGAACAAGGAAGTTAGGACCGCGAGGGGTTGGTCCACCCACTGAGACAGTGTGCCTGATCTAATGGGAGCTCACCAAAGCCAGCTGGACTGGGACTGAATGAGCATATGATCAAACCAGACTCTCTGAATGTGGCTGACAATGGGGACTGACGGAGAAGCCATTGATAATGGCACTGGGACTTGTTTCTACTGCATGTACTGGCTTTTTTGGGATCCTAGTTCTGGATGGAGGGGGGAGGGCTTTGGACTTCCCACAGAGCAGGGTACCCTGCCCTCTCTTAGGACTGGAGGGGGAGGGAGAAGGGTAAGTGTGGGAGTAGGAGGGGAATGGGAAGAGCGGAGGAAGTGGAAATTTTGAATGGAAAAAAAAACAACAAAAAAAATGTGCTTGATACAAGAAACATAAAAAAAAAGAGAGAGAAAAAGCCCGGTGGTAGTGGTGCATGCCTTTAATCCCAGCACTCGGGAGGCAGAGGCAGGCAGATCTCTCTGAGTGTGAGGCCAGCCTGATCTACAAGAGCTAGTCCAGGACAGGCTCCAAAGCTACAAAGGAACCCTGTCTTGAAAAACCAAAAAAAAAAAAAAAAAAAAAAGGATCATGTGATATCCCAGGAACTACACCTCTAAAGGAGAGGAGAATTACTGTGCATGGTCGTCATGATCTTTCTAATCAGTGGGGTTTATTACAAATTATGGGGGAAGTGTATGAAAACGTAAATAAAGAAAAAGACAAAGGTTCTGCTCAGCTACCTCACAGCCATGTTCTAATTTTCCAGATTCCCTCAACACCTTCCCTTTTTCCTCTTCTCTACCCTCCCTCCCCGTTCCCCTCTTCCATCTTTCCTTCCTTCCTGACTTCCTCCTCCCTTTCTTTTTTTCCCTCTTCTCCCTCTCTTCCTCCTTTCCTCCTTCCTTCCCCTTTTCTTCCCTTCTTTTCCTTCCCTTTCTTCCTCCCTCTCTCCTTCTTTCCCGCCTCCCCTCTCCTTTTTCCTTTCTTCTCTCCCTCCATCCCTTCCTGCCCTCCTCCCTCCATCTCTGTTCCTTCCTTCCTGCAGAAGCAATAACAGTGTAGAATTAGTGCGCGCTAACTGCCTCTGCTATCACGAGCATCCATTCCCAACAGTGCTAGAGCAGCTCCAAGAAGTCTGTCTGTGACTTGCCCAGGCCTAGATTCCTGCAGGACTGATCTCAGCAGAAGAGGAAAAGCACCTGCTGAGGCCCCAGGCCATTCCCCAGCCATCCAGTGATCAGCAACCTTTTTAATCTGAACACTGATGGGGGTACTGTCGCAGGGACCTCTGTTCTTTACTGCCATGTATGGACCACATCAGAGTCCTCTAGCCTGAATGTGGTCCCTTCTTTACATCCCATCCAGACCACTTCCTCCACATCCTCTGCCTGGGCTGCCTCTCCAGGCATCTAATCCCCACCCCCACTCTGTATGATCTCACTTTCCATTTTCAGCATTGCAGCCTGCCCTGAGACTTCTCTCCAGCCCTCCAAAGTCTCACAAGTCACGCACTCTGGAGGGCTTAACATGATGAAGGGATTGCCCATGTGGCTACCTGGGCACTCACAGGTAATCTCAGTTCTAGGGGATGCTCTTCCTCCCCACTTAGTGGCACTGTCTTTTTTGTAAGGAGAAGCCAGCATTGTGCTTTGGGTCTCAATGACTGTCTCCTAGGAAGTTCAGTCCTGTGTTCTGGGAAGGAATAATCACTGTCATCTTTGCTTGGCTTTAGAGCACCCTAGTCCCACCAGGGCCCCTGCTTCATCTGTACCCTGACACCCCTTGATTTTATTTAATTTTATCTCTTGCTTTCATAGCTCATTCATATTCTATGCTGGATAACACACATTATTACAGAGATGGTTTATTGTTTTGATCACTCATGTTTACATTTCTCAATGGCTTGTTTACTCGCTGTCCCAAACTCCAGAAGAGGGCCTGATCCACAAAAACATGCAATCAATATTTGCAAAACTTCAATTTGTTAAACTAATGGAATTCCAAGGCTGTTCTTTATCCTCCTTTATTCCAAGCATCCTTAACAAGGAAGCTGCAAAGTCCTCCCAGGAGTGAGTGGCACAGGGAAATGTGCCAGTTCCAGTACCCCAAAGCCTGGTTCAACACAGATTTGTTTCCAAGGAGATTGGAGAAGACATCCCATGTCCTCTTATCAAGTCTGAAAGTCACCAAAGGACATACGGGGCTCCTTCAGCTCTCCTTTAGTAAGGGGCATCCCTTAGCAAGTGTTTCCAGATTCTCACTTCCTCCCTCAAAAAGCACCAAACTCTGTCAAACTCTAACACAAGACACCACACTAGACATAGTTTTCTTTCTATATATCCTTTTCTATTCTTCCTATTAACAGTCTGCCCATGAACAACACTTCATGAGAACGTAAAGTCCAGACACTCTCCATGCAAGTTTGGTAAACTGTCGTCTATTTTCTCCCACATTTATAACCAGGATCAGGGCATGAGCCAGACACGAACGAAGCAGGCAAAAACAGCAGAATGAGTCTCGAGAGGAAAAAGAGACCAGTGTGGATTGCTATTCTGCCTAGCTCTCTCTTGTTTTCTCTCTTTCATACTTTAAAGAATTTATCAGAACATTATACCACTACCTTTGCTTTATAAAGTTAACTATTATTTAAAATGATGTCTTCAGCTATAAATTCCATTAATTTGGTTATAACCGTAACCAACATCTATACTTATTTCATGAGGGTAATGGATGTCAAATTTGGGCCCATTTTGAAGCAACTAGGTTGCTAAAAGGAATGATGACAGAGAATGCACAGGTGTGTGTGATCATCCAAAGGCCTCAGAACTGACTCCTGCATAGCTGTGCATGGCCACTCAAATACCCCAGTACTATTGCACAGTGTAGGCTGTCACACTTCCTGGCTTGTCAGTCTCTGGTGTCCAGCCCTTCCCTGGGGGCTCAGAACTCCCCGTTGCCTGTGTTATTCCTGGAAGTATATAACCTATAAGATGGAGGTGTGTTCCCTTCTGCAATGTCATCAACCCTAGCTGGGGTTGCTGTTGTTCGTGGAAACTGAAATTGGGAAAATAAGAACAACAAGATCTTCACATAGATTCCATCTGCATTTCCCCACAGGTCCACATTTTACCGAGGCTACTGAAAGAGTACAGTCAAGTTAGGACCAGCTGCTGTTTGTAAATTTCCATTACCTCGAAGCCTGTCTTACAGTGGGGAGTAGATCCGCTAAGCTCTCATAAGGGCTGCAGGAAACCTAGCCCCTTCGGCTTTTCATTAGCATTGACTTACATATACATTTAATCCAATAAATGGAAGCCCCTCAACTGTTTGATCCTAACAAATGTTCTGGGCTTTCCACAACTCTAACAATTACCCGGATATTGTTTTTGGAAATGAGCTCTGGATCTGGAATTCGGGACTTATGGTTTCTTCCCCATGGGTCAATTCAAAATTAACAAGCAGATTACATAAACATTAACTATTCCTTTAAATAATTTAACTTTATGTTTTGTAGCAGGTAGATTAAAATGTTCACTAGAGAAGGTGCATGTTTCTTAGAGAAATGGGATGTGATGTTTGTAGGAACATGGCCCTGCCCCTTTACAACAGAGCCTACTATTAAAGGTCTGGAACCCCCAGTCTGAGGAGATCGGGTCATCTCCACCCCCAGAAAGCTAAGAAGCAGTCTGGGCTGTAAGTTGAAAATAAACCCTTTCTTTCCCAAGTGGCTTTTCTTTGGGGGCATGATGCTTTATTCTGACAACAGAAACTCTACCAAAGACAAGCCCCATCTTATTTAGTCTCTCCCACATACTGTGCCATTTTCTGCCTAATATTCTCCTTCCCACCTTAAGACATAATCACAGTTTCAAGGTCCTTTCTCCTACTTAACTGACTGTTCTGAAGCTTCCTTTCCAGGACCAACCAAAGCTGTCATATTCATCATCATCATCATCATCAATATTTAAAGAAATGCACTAAGAGAAGTTGATGTTTCCTTGTATGTCTGGAGATGACGTTAATGAAAAGTCAGTCCAATCTTGCTTCTGTGAATATGGCCACTGATTCATATAGTGACCACTCTACAGTACACTTGAGTGTAGTTGCACATAGCCAAATCTTTCTCTGATATTCAAGGCCCTTAGAAAATTAAAAGAAAAACAAATATGATTGTTGAATCAATACTGGATGTCCATTCTGTTGCCAATTTTGTTTTTGTACATGTGGGTTGCAGTTAAATGACTGTATCATTTATGTTTAAAATGCACTGCCACATATACCACGCTCTGCACTACCTAGAATATTGCATGAGTATTTAGAATTAGATAGGAGAGGAATGACTGTTTATTCATTTATGAAGTAACTATTAGCGGAGGGAAGGCCACTTTGGAAACAGAAATGATGCTGGTGGAGAAATTGCTCTCCAGAGTTCCATTTCGGATCCTTAGCCACGGCAGCAGTCCACATGTCTGTGCATTACGCTAACCAAGGAGGTGATCACCTGCTCATTTTCAGAACGGCTTTGGACTGCAAAAGAGGCTTGGGATTCAACGCAAGCTCCTGGCGCACAATGTCATCAGTCCTAAGTGCCTTGCTCTGTTCCTTACATCCCTCTCCATCTTGCCTGCCTCATTTGTTAAGCCACTAGTTAAAGCTGATAACTGGGGGGAAAACATGGGATGTGCACCAAAGCCCTGTAACTACTTGCAGATAGCATGGAAGTGGTTCTCATTTCAGTGTGATAAACTCCCATGTCAATAGACTATATTACTGACACTCTCTGTAATCAGTTTTATTATTGAATTTCCACTGTTTTTACTAACCACTGTGTTCCCACTTGGAGCTCTACACGTCCCTTGTATCTGCAGATGAGAAATCACTTCCATTTAAGCCAACACGCTTAAGTTGCCTTTACGAAGACCCAGGGGAACTATCCTGTTGTCTCTGATGGTGCCTGCCACAGACTGGCAGAGCACTGCCTGGCCTCCTGATAAGATGAGGGAATTTCATGTGATTGGTTGTAATCAAAAGGCCCAATCCTTTGTTAAATGGTGGTGTGGGCGTGGAGATGTAAGAGACTTGCACACTGCCAGTGAAAATGTAAACAGAACAGCACCTGACAAAAAGCAAGCAAACATAAAACAGTATCGGAGTTGTACAGAAAACCACTGTAGAGTCCAGCAGCCCACTCCTGAGATCTATTCGTAGGATGTCTTTTCCAGGGCTGGTAGTCTTTAGCAGCATAGCAACTCACGGCTGGCAGATACAGCACTCCAAGTTCCCGTTCAGAGAACTATGCTCAGGCAGGGCAATAGGACAGGTTTATGTACTGTTCATGAGTGTGTGCAAGATGCTTTATTGATGGCAGCCACATTCCTTGGGAAGTGCTGTGGGATAATCCTTCAGTACACCGGGAAGATGTTTTACTCTTGTGGGTTAATTAAAAAAAGAAACACACTGCTTTGGCCTATAGCAAGGCAGAATAAGGTTAGGCAGGAAAGCCAAATTGAAAACACAAAGAGGAAGAAGGGCAAAGTCATGGAGATGCTAGGCAACCAACAGAGAAACAAGACCTGCTAGAGAACAGGTAAAGACATGAGTCATGTGGCAAAATATAGATTAAGAGAAATGGGTTAATTTAAGTTGTAAAAGATAGTCAAAAGCCTGAGTTAGAGACTGGGCATTTTGTAATTAATATAAGCTTCTGTGTGTTTATTTGAGGCCGGGAAGTTAGAACAAAAGAGAAACCCCGCCTCCGGTTACAGGGATGCTCATGAGGCATAACTTCATGGCGAGTGTGCAGTCTGGACAGAGGCAGACTCTACTCACGTGGGCATCGGAACAGCTGCTGCATTACTTGTAGGCATCAAGGGAAGACAGTGTGGACAAGAACACAGAAGACCCGCTGTGGGAGACATGGACCCCCACAAGCCTGGTCCCTTTTCCTGTGGGTGCGCTGATGTCATCCCCCCTAGTGCCCTGATGTCGAGCATGTTGGGTATTATTATTTGACAAGTTGAGGACAGTGACATGAGCTTACAAAGTTTCTGCTCACGGAGCTAGATTCTCCAGAATTTTCTTGTTTCATGATGGAGACCCAAAAGGGAAGTGAGCGGCAGGTGTCACTGGTTAAAAAAAAAAAAAATACAAGAAGCTAAGTAAGAAAGGGTGGTCTAATCATGAATGCCATTTTCCAGGTGATTCCCATACAGATCTGAGCCGCTGTGCAGGAGCTGGTCCCTTGTGTGTACTCACACTGGGGTTCTGAAAGCAGTTACCCCTGCCTGACCGTCAGGCTGCTTTGCCTCCCAGAACCCTGCTGGTGTCTTCTCTGAATCCCCAGATCCTGCTAGGAACCTCTAAGCTGAGTCAGTGACCCAGAACTCTTCACACTCTCTCAGCGGAGTTACATTTTAATTGGATTTGTGTCCTGCTCTCCCAGCTTCTCGTGCTGTAAAGACTCATGAGATAGTCTTCCTCATCTTAAATTAGATCATCCAAACCAACGTGAACACATTAGAACAGAAAGCAGACTGCCCGGGACGCTCACTGCAGACACTGGAAGCTCCCATTGGATTTAAATCCTTTAGCGCGCACATTTGACCATGTAGTTTAAGAAGCAAACAACACAACGGTTTCACTCCTCAGACTTTCTGAGGTATGTCAGCAGAATTCCCCGACAGGCGTGAAGGTTTCTGAATACCAAGCAGATCTTCGTCAAGCTGTTGAGTGTTTCCATGGCTTCTGCATTTCATGGCTGCGCTGGATAATTTAGGGTGGCCTCTGCCGAGTGTGTTGGAAATAAACAAAAAGAAGGATTGGACTGCTATGTCAGGTGTGCTTTAAGTATAAAAATATTAAATAAAAAATAAAAAGCGGGGCTCAGACTGAAGAAGTAAACGTTCAGCAAAGGTTTCTCAGGCCGCTGGCTGGAACTCGGAGGTTCTTTGTTCCAAGTTTGAAAATCTACTTTCAGCTTTTCTATGCATACACACACGCGCACAATCAATACCAAATGTTCCTCGAAATAAAGCTTGAATTAGCAAAGAGAAATGTACGGGATCATGTGGGGGCGTTTCCAGATCATTCCAGAAGTTGGGAGAGGCAGACTGTAGGAGGAATGTAGACAGATGGTAGATAAGAAGTCTTTCTTCAACTTCTCTCATTTTTCTCTGTTTTTCTGTCTTCTCTAGTTTATGACAGGCTCGTCTCTGGAAGCATATGTTTCATAGGCTTAAATCACACTGCAATAATATACAGCTTCCGTTTGGACCTTTTGCTCATGATATCTCGTGGAAAGGCGGCTTCTTTGCCTGTCCACAGCACACTCTCTTGTTTGGGAGCTGCTGGTCACATGACATATCAGCATCAACGCCGACATCTCCCACATCAGAACTAATCCTGATCACTTATCATCCGCTTGTTTCAGTTTGCGTATTTTAAAGTGCCCATTTCCATTCATCCGTTCCATTTACTTCACGCATGCGTTCAGTGATGCACGGTCGGACAGCGTGGGTTGCTTTGCTTATTGTGGATGCTGAGGATGGGAACCAGCATTTGCTAACTTAGGCAGGGGCTTCACTGAGCTATCTTCCCTCAGCTGTGGAGTTTTGAACTGATCAAAATCGCATTATACGTGAAATGTGAATATACATGAAAGTTAATTAGAATGATTACATAGGTCTTTCAGCATTCACATCACTGAGAAGGGAAAAGTACAGAATCTTAACAGCTGAATATTTCAGAACTATCTCTCATTTTAATCCTACCTTACTTCCCGAAAACATTCAGTCCTATATTCGCAACTGTGGTTCAGCTTTTTCTTGTGCAAGTCTCACGTGTTAGGGAGTCTATTTCCAATGTGCTTATTAGTTTCCTGGCAGCTCAGGGTCCTTACTAGGCCAGCATCACTGACTGTTCCATAGTGGTCACCCTGAGTGTCATGGGAGAACACAGGGAAGAGGTACCCCATATGTAGAGATTCTCGCTGTGTCCACAGCCATCTCATGCTTTCTTCTGATGAGAAATCTGCCGCTGTCCATCCTATCATTGCTCCACATACATGCCACCTTTCCTGTGACTGTGGATAGCGTCTTCTCTATCCTGGGTTTTGCTGTGACTGTGGATAGCGTCTTCTCTATCCTGGGTTTTCCTGTGACTGTGGATAGCGTCTTCTCTATCCTGGGTTTTCCTGTGACTGTGGATAGCGCCTTCTCTATCCTGGGTCTTCATGCCGCCTTCAGAGATTTCTTGGTGTGTTGTTTTCGTATTCCTGTGTTTGCTTGCACCTATTCATCTACACTATGGCTACATATGTAGACATGGAAGGCTCTACATAACATGATAGTGGGTACTTTCTATATACCCCTGAGTGGGTAGCTAATCCCTGAGATGTGAATAGGTCATACACACCTTAAGTAGAGGCAATTTACACATAATGTGGATATAGGTTATTTGTATTACCTTAGATATGTGAGGTTTAGACATAGTGTTATATAATACTTTATTCCTCATGAAACATTTCATCTTGCAGGGAAGCACCATAAAACAGAAAGTAAACAACTCAAAAGAACTCCAGAAAGTCCCCAAAACTGAACAGATACCCCAGGCCACTCCTTCCCAGAAAACAGTAACAACAGCTGAGAGTCACTTTCAGATGAGACAAACTGAGAAGTTTGTAGTCACTTGGAAAAAGCAGAGAGTACCGGAGTTACATGGAAGGGGCTTTGGCCAACCAAGCCAACAGGAAAGACACTTTTAAAGTCATTGAGCTGCCTATAGGCTCTGCAGTGTGCTCCAGATGCCCAGTTTTTGTAAGGCCCCTGCTGGGTGGGCTTTGATGATGCAGCTGTCTTTGTGTCATTGCTGCCCCTTTAAGTAACTTCTCACCATATTCATGTAAGTAACCCCAATAAAACTCATTGGTTAATCAAGTTGCACTTTGAGAGCATCCATATTTTAGTCTGTCCTGGGTTCCCTTTCTGGGACAAGCAGACATGTGTGTTGCACCCCAAGAAAAGCCTGTCATGTAATATATGGATGAAGATTGCTTGTATACACCTTAGCCACCTAAGGTTTAGATACTCCATGGAATATAGGTTGTTTATGTATGCATTAGATATGTAAGGTTTGCACGGACTATAGGTGTGGGTGGTTTATATACACCTTGGTTGTATATATAAAGGTTTACACATACCATGGTTGAATGTGGTATCTTTAATACCTTAGTTATCTGAGGTTTATGAACCCTATAAAGTTTCGTCAAACACTAGAATTTTTGTACACAGCTCCTTCAAATTGCTCCTCTGTTCTCCCTTTTCTCCTTTGTATTAGGAATACTAACAGCCCCAAGGAAAATGTCATTGCCAGTTATTCCTCATCTTTCCAGTGGACTGATTTTTTTAATTCTCTTTTCTGTTTGTGTCTTATTTTAGATAGTTTTCTTGCTGTTCCTTAAGCTATGAATTTTTATGCAAAGCCAAGTTCAGTGTATATCCACTGTGAATGTCCTATGTTCCCAGCCAGGTGACCCTCATCACAACTTAATCTCAGCTTCCCTTCTCATCTGAAGAGCCTCTGCATTGGCCAATGTTGCCTCTTCCTCATTCACTTGCCTTTGCCAGGCCCCAAACTAATTATACTCACCATCTCTAGGTTAGATCCCACAGAAGACAATGAACACATTCCGCTCTGTGATGGTTCCTTTAACTCAGCACATTGCTTTCTGTATTTATCTGTGCCGTGGCATGGATTGGTACCTCCGCATCTTTTGGTTGCCAAGTCATGCTTCACCCATTGATAAAAGAACCATGTCTATCCATCATTTGTTATGGCTGATCACCATTACAATTGCTTTCCTCTTTGAACCATGAAGGATGACAGTGCTGTTAAGTCTGGAATACAAGCTTTTGTTTGTATGCATCTGCCTTTCTGCAGGCCCTACAATTAGAATAAGACTGAAGGGTCTTATGGTCACTTGTGCTGGCTGCCAAGTACATGCTCTTGTCCTGACTGCCATGCTTCCTCTAGCATTGGTATTTTCTGTCTTATTTTATGCACGTTTCTGGATATAAATATGTCAAAAATCTATGCCTCTGTTTTCTCTAGATCCTGACATTTTACAACTTTGACTTATATTGATTGTCCAGCCAGGTGAGGTGAGTTTTACCTAGGGTGTGAGTTCACATTCAACCTTCCACACAGTTGCTCAAGCACCAGGGAACGTGACTTTCCCCACCCACGTTGAATCTGTATCCATTCCAAAAGTGAACTGATCGAGCATAAGAATCTGTTTATGACCTCTTGAACTTGAATTGAGTATTTAGCTCAATTCAGGATGTTTTACTATCTTGACAATGTTACATCTTCTTATCCTAGTACATGAGATGTATTTCAGTTTACTCGTAACTCGATACATTTCTCCAAACAGCATACTGCAGTTTTCAGTGACCAAATTTTCCGCTTCTTTAAATTTATTACTAAGCATTTTATTCATTTTGTTGGCATTATGAATAAAGCTGCTCTTAATTTCATTATCAGCTTCTAGCATAAAGAGACTATTTTTGTGAATTGATTACCAGACCTCCCACTTATTTAAGCATTTTAGTGGCCTTCTTAGGATTTCTGTCAAACTAGACTGGTGCGGAACAATTGTCTGTATTCTATCAATTATGTTTTAAATAAACGCTGATTGGCCAATAGCCAGGTAGGAAGTATAGGTGGGACAACCAGACAGGAAGTAGAGGCAGGTCAACAAGAACAGGAGAATTCTGGGAAGAGGGAAGCTCCCTCTGTAGTCCTGTCCAGACACCAAAGAAGCAAGATGTGACTATGCTGCTAAAAAAGGTACTGAGCCATGTGGCTAACATAGGTTAAGAATAATGGGCTAATATAAGTTATAAGAGTTAATAAGAAGTCTGAGCTAATGAGCCAATCAGTTTATGATTAATGTAGATCTCTGGGTGATTTCCTTGGGACTTAATGATTGTGGAAACCAGGCAGGACAAGGACTGGGTAAGACAGAAACTCAGACAACACTAGACTATGTTACTTTCATGCAGAAATAAGTTTTTCTCCTTCTTTTCTTCTAAAAACTATCTTCCTTAAACTTGTTTATACCTGTATATGTGTATATGGGTGTCATGGTGTGTGTCTGTGTGTGTGAATGTATGTGTGAGTGTATCAGAGGACAACTTGCATGAGTCAGCCCTTACTTATTCCTTTCTGATCTGGGTATCTCTTATTTCTTCTTCCCCTCCAGTTGTCCCAGCTAGAATATTTAGCACAATGCTAAATAAATACGAGAAAAGGCAAGTCTTTGTCTTCTGGTCTTAGATGGAAATTCCTAGTCGTCCACATTTTGGGGGGACAGGGTGTTAGCTGTGGGATTTTCATGAATGGTCTTTATCATGCAAAAGAAAACATGCTGTGTTATTAGTTCTTTGAGTATTTTCATCATGAAAGAGTGTTGGATGTGTGTTCTATTTTTTTTATATCCTTTGGGTGAAATACCTGATTCTGTCCTTCATCCTATCAGTGTTTGATTTTTATTCCGGTCCTGTTTCTGTCATGTTAATACACTGTGTTGGATCCATGGCTTTCTGGTGTAAAATCAGCCCTTCATTCTCGTGACCCCTTACCTTAACCATGTTATAATTCTCTCTATACTTAATGGGAGTCTATTGAAAATGTCTATGTGGGAGAGCACATTGGTCTGTGATTATCTTTTCCGTGATGCCATCATTTTATTTTGATGTCAAGGCCACTCTGGTCATTAGGAAGAAATCTTTCCCATTTGTGGAGAGACTTGGTGAAAGATCAAAATCAATTTTCTCAAGTTTACAATCTTACATTTGGTACTTTAACAGTGTGGTAATAATATGGAGGGATGGAGGGAAATATCTATAATAATTTTATTCTAAACAGAAGGAGGAAAGACACATGGGTAGAGTCAAAATTTCTGTTGTTCAACGGAATAGAAAAAGATGAACAAAGTGTCCAGTGTGGAGTCTGTTCATCCAACCATTTCGAGGAAAGCCACAGAAGGCTGTAAGAAATATACTCAAAAACTATACATCAACAAAAATGAACTTAAAAGTTATGGTTATGTAGCCCAGAGGAAGCTGAAAAGCAAAGGAAACAAACAAGATACAACTGCAAACTTAATAACAGTATATTTTAAATAGGGCTAGAGAGATATCTCAGTGGTTAAGAGCACTAGTTGTTCTTACAGAGGACCTGGGTTCAATTCCCAGATTTATAACCCTCTGTAAGGCTAGGTACAGGACATCCAACACCTTCTTCTGACTTCTATAATACCAGTCACACAGTGCATAAACAAAAACACATGCTGGTAAAACACCCATACTCATAAAATTAAACTTATTTTTAAAAGTGTATTTTCAATGAAATATTTATATCCTTCTTGTCAAAAGACAAGTGTGGTCTCCTATCCAAGTACTAATTGGGCCCAACCCTGCTTAGCTTCTAGGAACAGAAAAGATCAGGCATGTCCAAGGTGGTAATTTATACTTCTCAGAGCTCTGTGATGGCTTTGATTGTAAGGCAGTCTAGCAACAGCAAGCCAGTCTTAACCAGCTCCTCCACTGAAGGCTGCAGCTACAGATCAATCCATTTTGAATGTAAAAATCAGGCCTTGCTTTTCTTAAAGCCACTAAGTGTTCTGCTGAGAAAAGCAAACCTATAGACAGATCTACCTTGCTGGAAGGCTTCACGCTGAGGAAGATAAATTCACAAAACAAATTTCAAGCTACCATGTTATTGTTACTAACTAAAAATTTACTTTCAGGCTTCCTTTACTTAAAATAGGTTGCTTTTCAAGGACTTCTCGGAGTAATTAAGAACCTATGTTTCATCTCATGATAAATGACTGGATGTTTCCAGTTCAGATGAAGGAAGAAAACATTTAGCTTATTTAAGTTATGAAGGTCTAAGAAAGTGAGTTAAGGTATGTAAAAAGTGAGACTTTAAAATGATATATATGATGTTAAAATTTCAAAGTTCAAGGTTTAACACTAATTAATGAAGTTCTAATAAACTATTGATCTAGCCTTGTTAAAACACTGGTTAGTAGTATCATTATGCTGAAAACACCTCTGTCCAATCCATATATATATATATCCAGACATGCTTCTATTACATTGATAACTTTTCAGTGTTTGCTTTGCCATGACTCAAAGGCATGAGTCTATTCATCTGTTTACAGACACTTGCTAACTACAATGAAGGTTCCAGTACAGATTAAAGATAATGACTATGCTACTTTACCTAAAAACATTTCTCTCTTTCTTATATACTTTTAAAAATCCATGTAAGTTTCAAGGAGTCACATCTTGGATCTATCTGCCCCTGGTCAAATGAAATCCTGGACCTCTTGCGTGGTAAGTACTCCTGTCAATCAACAGCTAAGCTTTCCTGCCTACAGCCTATTCCTGAAGATGGACTCTTTCTTTCCCCTGATCTTGAGACTCTTTTCTATCCCCACCCCTACCACGAGGACAAGAAGACAGGTCCAGAAGTTCCAACAGTGCACCCCGAACTCTGTAATTTTACCTTTTGTCCCTTGTCTATATCCATTCCCATAGATTTCTAATCATCCAACTGATGCCATCCAGGAATCAACTTTGGCCCTGCAACTGCTCCAAAGTGGCCTGCATCTCACTAACTCAAAGTGGTTGCAGAACCTACACAGTGAGTCAAATGAGTCTTGCTATTGCCAAAATCCCCTCCGCTTCCCACCCCGCTGTACCCAAATTCCAGTCTTCCTGGACTGCACAACAACCCTCCCCACTTCAGAGCAGCTGCAGGGAAGACTACACCATCGCTAACCATCAACAACAGGCTGGAATGTTATGTCTCAGACTGTACAAATATCCAGAAATGGGCTCAACCTGAACTATAGGAGACTTTCCGGTGGTTAGATAAAAGCCAGCATTCCTTGGGAACTTGTGAAGCTGATTCCTGTCTACCAAAAAGAGTCATTTCTCTTACCTCTGATAGAAGGGAACTATGGCTACCTGTGGCTCCTATTAGCATACCAAATCTCATGCTAGCCCCGAGGATCCCTCAGTATATCATAAGCACCTGTTATACATTTCAAAGCCCATGCTAGCATCCTAGCCATTCTCACCTCTCCTCTACCCTAAACTCCCTCAAACCCATGGGCTTCCCCCCCGCCCCAGCTACTTATCTTTCTTAAAAATCCAGCCATTCTCACTATCTTCTATCTATCTATCTATCTATCTATCTATCTATCTATCTATCTATCTATCTATCTATTCATCTATCCATCTATCTTATATCTATCTAACACCTATCTCTATCATCCTGCTCCTTTTGCTCTCCCACTATGCACTACTCTTCCCCTTCTTGAAGATAGCTCTGGCTATGTCCAGTCTGTTGGCCAAGTTTAGTCTACTCTCTCTGCTCTGTATTCTTTCAAATGCCTCTGGCTGCTCTCTCAGATCTACAATATCTCAACCATGAAAGAAAGAAAGAAAGAGAGAGAGAACGGCAGAGAGACAAGTATTGGCAAACTGGCTTACAAAACCATATTTAACTGAACACTGTAAGAAAATGAGTTCAAATCAATTACATAGGTATTTGCAAATAAGAGGGTAGAGCCAGGTATGTGAGTATTAACTCTAAGAAGCCAGAGTGGCTGCATTAGCATCAGTCAGGCTATAGAACAAGGCCAGCTCTATATGCAAAGGATAAAGAAAAATAATTATAGTGAGAGATAAAAAAGTTTACCCAGAAGCCCTAGCTGTTTTAAACAGCAATGTAACAGAGCCACCGATATTTAAAGGAAAGTAGAGAAGCTTTAAAAAGAGAAAAATGTAGAAATATAGAAATGCAGAGTTATTGTGGGAAACTCCAACACCCTTCAATAAGCAACATAAAAATTGACATAAAATTCACAGAGAGGTACAATAAACAAACACTAATTAACACAGATTCAATAAATCTTTTTAAGTTATCTTATTTAACATTTATGTGTATGAATGTTATGCCTTGGTGTATATATGTGTACTGCATGTGTGCAATGCCCACCAGACAGGAAGAGGGCATTGGATCCCCTGAAACTGAAGATGGTTGTGAACCAAACACAGGTCTTCCATAAGAGCAGCCTGTACTCTTAACTGCTGAGCCACCTCTCCAGGCCCAAATTTAATAACTTTCCCACATAAAACAGGCTCCAGGACCTGAGGAAGATAACAGTAGAACGGAAAGTGAAGAACTTTTTTTTATTTTGATTGTTTGTATGGTAAAATTTTTTTGAAGAAGAGAGACCCAATCTATTACCTACTGAAACAATCTTTTGATAACATTTTTGAGAAAAAATTTAGAAGTCTATATCCAATATTTTAACAATATCTATATTAAATATTTTGATATTTAAATTGTGTTTAATAATTAACACAATTCTAAACCTTATGTTATTTTACTAAAAATTAACAGTTGGAGATAGATTGTGAATCCAAGCAGCAAATTCATGCAACCAAGCTTCTAGAAGGAACATGTGCATGCGCACACACACAGACACACACCCCTCTGAAACTGTGGAGTAGGCAGACCTTAAAGGAACAGTAACATAAATCCACAAGTGGTATCACTAATTTTTCACTGATAAATTAATGCAGTTCCAACTGCTTCCAACTGTTAGGGTGTGAGATTGACTGAAAACCTCAGATATTGCTGTCAAGAGTAGGGCAATCCTACAAACCCATGCAGAACCTTCTGGCAATTTCTTTTTAAGCCTATAGAACTTGGTATTCCCAAGTGATCTCGCATCAAAGTACTAACCAGCTCCAATTCCATTCAGTTTGCGAGATCAGAAGGGACCGAGCGCATTCAGGATGGTATGTCTGTAAGCACATACCTTTGGAATGAGTACTATTGTTCTCTCATTTGTTAAATAAGAAAAAGTGATCAAACATGTTCACAAAATAGTTGCCTGGGAAAATCCACTGCAGCACTATTGAAAAACCCAGACAGAAGCCCTTCTGCTTCTTTGGGAGACTGAAGCACAGGGTGGGACATCCAGTGAAACTGGCTGCAATGGGAAGAACATGCTGGCGGCACAAGGAATACCCAGAGATCCTGTCATTAGAGAGTCCTGCACCTGGAAAAGCTCTCTACAGTGAGGGACATTGGAGAGAGGTTGCCTTGAGCAAGTGTGTGGTCAGCATTGAAGGGACACCAGAGATCTGTTTGCAGGAGGCAATGCTTCCTTCCTGCAGGCCATGGAGTTACCTTAAGTCGATTTTCAGAAATATGAGCTGCTAAGCTTCTTTCATTGGGTAGACCTTTAATTCTACTCAGCTGGAAAAAAACAAACTATAATCCAAGGTCAGGTTGGGTGCAGGTCAGAGACTGGGGCCAAATGGGTAACTGAATGTCATCACAGCCTTCTTTTTGTTCCATTTTCACTGGTTTCATGGTTAAGATGAACCTGTGAAGTAGTCACAGACAGAAGAAAGCAAAACCAAAGGGAAAAAGACACTTGAGGTTTGACTGCAGACTCATGCATGACTTTGGCATGCCTGAGTCATTTATGTCCTAGGAAGTAAGACTGAAAAGACTGGCTATAACCAGCAGCACACATGCCAAGAGACAGACTCAAAATCCAGAACAGAAGTAAATCTATCCATGAGAAATTTTACATTAAAAATCAGGAAATATCAATACTAATAAGATAAGGTGTAGAGAGGATATGAAATTAAAGACATTGGTCAAAAACTTTCAATGGTGTCACTGATGTTCTTTGACAAAGATGCAATTGGCATTGATTTCAAGAATGCTTTATTCTTGAATCAATTCCAGACTCAGTATCTTTGTTTTCTATCACACAGAGTGAATCTAATTGCTGAGTTACAGCTTCCTAACCCAGTGCAAACACTGTCACCTTGGTCCTCCTTGGTTGAACACTGGGATGTCAGTTGAAGTGCTTGCTTTGACAAGGTCAGCATCTACTGTGATAAAACCCACAGGCCAACACCAAGTCATAGCAGTGAGAGAAAATACCACCAAGTCCAGTTGAGTTGAGCTCAAGCCTTGTAGAGCAAGGATTTCTTGCCCCTCCCCCAGCCAGCTTCATTGATCACATTGACCCCCCTACAGGAAGGGCAGAGGCATGGCTTGCAGCACCCCATGGTAAAGGGAGGATGGTTCTACTAAAGAACTTGAATTGTTTGAATTTGCCAGAGCCATCATTTTCTTTACCCCTAACAGTGTTTCTTCTGTCACAGGAGAATACAAACTTGGAAAATTATTTTACAACAACATATTCTGCTTCTTTCAAAACTCCCTTGTGAAACATTTAAGTTTTGGAGTTTTCTCCAGAAATTATTTAGAAAAAAAATAAAGAATTGAAGAAAAAGACAAGAGTATTTTCAAAGTCACTTTTCTGGCCATTTAAGTCAGACAGCAGAGCCTTCCTTATACCTGCCTCCTTTGTGTGTGCCTTTCCAGAACTCAGGAGATGTACAAGATGGGACAGAACTATGCGGTTGGGGCACCATGGATGAAGATGCAACAAGGATGTCTAGTGGTTGTAAAAGCTGTGAAGAGCTAAGCCACACATTAGTGGCAGTGAGTGGCCATCCTTTCTCTCCCAGCTACTCTGTGCCCCTCCCAGATGGACGCTGGATTCTGTGGAATCTGTGACCTTTACAGAAAGAGGCTGTTTAAGGATAGGGAGCATGGAGCCCAGAGGGAGTGACTGAGTGGCATGATGCCCTCTCTCATTAGCTAGAGGACAGACATGGACATGGTCTGATCTCCCAGAGATATACCTTTCCTCTGTGGTCTAGGGATGCTTAGATGATCGCAGGCCCAGGGCAGGCTGTCGGGAGGGATATATGGTACCTCTCTAGCTGCCCTTGAGCTCCCATGTCCGGGATCCACACTGTCACCGGGACAACATCAAGTTGTAAGCCTGCTGGTCCTAGGTCATGAGAAAAGTGGAGCAAACACACTGTACTGGAAATTTTATGTAGACAGAAGTTTCTGTCCCACCTACTCCCACAGCCACTCAGTCCCAAAGAAACACACAGAGGTTTATAATAATTATAAACCATTTGGTCTATTAGCCCAGGCTTATTATTAACTATCTCTTACAACTTAAATTGACCTATACTTCTTATCTATGATTAGCCATGTGGCTTGGTACCTTTACACATTGCAGCATTTTCATCTTGCTTCCTCTGCACCTGGGTGGCTACTATAGACCGAGACTCTCCTCTTCCCAGAATTCTCCTGGTCTGGTTGCCCCGCCTTCCTGCCTGGCTACTGGTCAATCAGTATTTTATTAAACCAATTTGAGTGACAAATCTTTACAGGGTACAAGAGTATTATCCCACAGCAGTTTTATACAAATTTGACATAAGTGGGACTCATCTGAGAGGAGGGAACCTCAATTAAGAAAATGCCTCCATAAGATCAGGCTGTAGGCAAGCCTGTAGGGCATTTTCTTAATTAATGAATGATGGGAAAGAGGCAAGCCCATTGTGGGTGGTGCCATTCCTGGACTGGTGGTCCTGGCTTCTTTAAAAAGCAGGCTGAGCAAACCATTAGGAGCTAGCCAGTAAGTACCACTCCTCTATGGCCTCTGCATCAGCTCCTGCCTTTGGGTTCTTACCCTGTTAGAGTTCCTGCCTGTCCTGGCTTCCTTTGGTGATGAACAGTGATATGGAAGTAGAAGACAAATAAAACCCTTTTCTCCTCACCTTGCATTTTGGTCATGGTGCTTCACTGGAGCAATAGAAACCCCTAAGACATGCTGAGGCCCTGTTTGTTGAGCACTGATACCAACATCTTCACTATCACTTCCTTCCTGTGTATCCATCCCACACTTCACATCCCCTTGTTTCTAAGTAGGCTATCTCCCCAACCATCCAGGTCCAGCCAAATTTGTATCATCTGTTAAAACAATAGTCACCGATAAATGTTAACTAGAGTCCTGGTGAGATTGAAACAATCAGTGGCACACAAGTATCTCCCAATTGCCAGATCCCTTCCCTTGTCCTCAGAATTGGGCCATAGATGCTAGGATGTCATAGTGAAACACACCTGTGTATAAGATGTCATGTGTCATGTCTTGTGTGTGGCATGTATTTAGTGTGTGGCATGTGAATGTGTGTACATGAGGTATGCTATGAATGTAGATAGCTGGGAATGTATATGAGGTGATGGAAAAAAGAGAAAACAGGAGTGGAAAGCAGAACTCTGGGTACAGGACTGCAGCCTGTGGCTCCAGAAGCTGATGTAGCCTGACTCCCAGTGTGGCCATTTCTACCAGGAACAAAGCCTGTGGTGAGGCAGAAGTCAGGCAGCTCCCAGTTTTTTATGGGAGGTGAGGTTGTCTGAAAGCTTTCTGGGCTTCAATCAGTACTCAACCATCAGGAGATTACAGCAGGGTGCAGGTCATTTCTACAAAGAAGACCTGATAGACCAGTTGGCTTTAATCAATTGTCCTAAATATAAGCCACTCCCATGTCTTATCCATACAGCAGCTTGGACCAGTACATTTCTGGCTGCTTTGAGACAAGCTCTGACCCCATACACTGAACAGCTTCCTTAGCTCTGCCTTCCACAGCAGGAATGAATGTCTCCTCTGAAACGATGACCCCCCAAATGAATCTTTCCTCCCTAGCTGTCCCCATTAAAGAAATGAGTGACTAATCCACTGGTCTCTGCAAAAGACACACGGTGTTCCTGTATGGCTAAGAAAGTAGAAGGACTAGAACAACTGTGGGCTCTGCTGCCTCACAGACCAGACGGTGACACCTCAGACACCCCTGAAACACATAGGACATCCATCCATCAGACCTCGGCATTTAGCTGCTTCACCCAAAACAAATGGAGTGAGAGCAACACCTCACAAGAGATGAAGGTGATGCGAGACACCAGATAACAAAAATCTCCGCTTTGTTTTACCTCTGTTAAAATAAATAGAATATAAAAAACCACAGAGAGGGAAATGTTCTGTTATAAAAAGGATTTCAGGAACTCTAGCAATTGAAAATGGATGGCTATGGGCTGAATCTTTTCCCCGAGAACCCATTATAACAAGATATTTTTCAATAGAAAAAGTTAACACTGGTTCAATGTATAACTGTGCGTAATATTTAAGGATAAGTGTGTAGAAACTTGCATTGTGAAGGTTCTTATCTAGGATTGTATTTTTCAAAGGCATTACTAAGGTAATGGTAGTATTCTAGGCTTTAATGTATAATATGTCTGTGAGATAAACCTAACAGAAAGGAAGAATAGTGGTACAGGAAGGGAGGGGTTCAGACTGCCACCAAGGCTGTGTCCAAAGCGCAAGAAGCTGTCTAATCCATCCCATTTATGGCTGTCTGAAAATTTCTATAGTGATCATTTTAGACAACAGCCAGTGACCCACAGAAGCAGGTCAGTAGCTACCCCTTTCCTGGCCAGTGGCCTTGTAACTGAGCTGTCATGAGGACCCTGACTCCTCCTGCAGCCATATTTACTCTGTGTTGAAAGTTCTGGTTGCTGGAAATGTCACTTTTATTTTCATATATTTTCATAGTCAATAAAAGTCCTGTCTATACAGTAGTACAAGTTGGGTGTGCCATTAGATCATAAAGGCAATATTAGTTTATACTATAGATACAAACGAGCTCTTATGCACACTGTAATGAACAATGTAATTTATATGTTTATTATTGACTCAATACTTAGTGTATTTTCCAAAAATGATTTGTATATTTATAGGACTAAATAAGTAAATAAATAAAAATATTTACATAATTAAAATACAAAATATATGAAGTATTTATTTTATAGCATATGCAATAGCTATTTTCTATCACTGATCTTTTATGTATTACATAAAGCATATAATTAACTATATAATAATTCATTTCTGTGTTGTAGTAAATATCTATACAATGTTATACTTTATGTTAACCTATATTCTAAGTTGTATCACATTGTATAAATCATTATTACATCTAAAATCCCTATAACACTTGCTTTGAATGATGATTTTTGGTAATAGTTAGATAATATGTTGATCATCTGATAAGTTATTGTTATAAATAATAAATCTTTGCTAATATTTGGATGATATGTGATTAACCAGCACATTAGTTGTTGCTCCAGTAACAGTTGGATAAAAACAATTTTGTTAATCATTTGACTCACATGTGACTTCAGCAATAAATGGCTATCTGAAAGGAGAGCATTTGGTGGCCTTAGGAGGCATCTGGGGGCATTTGAGCATTGCCATTGGGCTGACACAGGATTGCAGTGTGTCACCAGAGTGTCTGAGACTGTCAGTCATTGGGCACACTCACAGAAGACACAATAACCTGAGGATTAGGACCTCGGGAAGTAGGGGTGAACTGTCTATACTTCCAGAAGGGTCCTTACAGAGGCTTCCTGTGAAAGAGGTTCAACTTGGTCCTAAAGAAAGAGTGTAAGACAGACGGAGAAGGAAAGATGGAAGGAGGACAAGGACGGATCCCATAGACAGCAGACCAGGCACCCACCAACTGAGAAAATCATGGGCTCCAGCTTCAGGCAAGGCAGCTCTTGGGGTGGTGGTGGGGACAGCCAGAGTCCTCCTCCTACATAAAATAGAAGAATAAGATGCTCCCTTGACTCCCACGAGGATATGTGCTTGAGGAGGTACAATGTGGATCTGTATCACCTGTGTCTCCTGGGGTAGCTTGCCCTGCTTGAGGTCGCCAGGGACCGACTGAATTGAACTGAGAGTTGGCTTTCTGACAGCTTGCATGACACCTGATCTGTTGTGGAATATTATTTTAAGATGTGTTACATTTGTTTATGCTGTGGAACATTTATTTAATGATGCAAAGTTGTGTGCATCCTTTTATGTTGCATTTGCTTAACTCTGTGAAGCTGTGTAACTGTGCCTGCCTGAAACACCTGATGGTCTAATATAGAGCTGAATGGCCAATAACAAGGCAAGTGAAAGGATAGGTGGGGCTGGCAGGCAGAGAGAATAAACAGGAGGAGAAATATAGGAAGAGAAGATCAAGGAGCAAGACAAGGAGAAGGAGGACTTCAGGGGCCAGCCACTCAGCTACACAGCCAGCCACAGAGTAAGAAGTAAAGAAAAATTTACAGAAATAGTGAAAGGTAGAAGTCCAGAGGCAAAAACAAGTAAAAAGGTAGATGGGGTAATTTAAGTTGAGAAAAATTGACTAGAAACAAGCCAAACTAAGGCTGGGCATTCATAAGTAAGAAAAAGTCTCCATGTGTGAATTTATTTCAGAGCTGGATGGTGGGACCCCAAAGAGCCAAAGGAACAAAGAGTCAAAAGCAAGCAACACCACCCCTCCCCCTCTGCCTGAGCGTCACCTGTGAGTATGACCAGAACCTACTTGGGGCAACCCTGCTTCTTCTGTCACCTCACACCGGATAGTACAGAGTAGCCAGGACGGTCTGGGGAAGGAGGTCCTTCTGTCTATGTGCTGCTTTCATTGATTAATGAATAAAATAACTGCTTGGCCTGATAAGGCAAAACTTAGGTAGGCAGAGAAGACAGAGCTGAATTCTGGGAGGAAGAAAGCAGAGTCAGAGAGATGCCATGGATCCACCAGAGTCAGACGGTGGGAATTTTACCTGGTAAGCCACTGCTACATGGCAATACACAGATTAATAGAAATAGGTTAAATTAAGATGTAAGAATTAGCCAATAAGAAACTAGAGCTAATGGGCTAAGCAATTTCTGTGTGGTTATTTCAGGGCTAAGCTAGCCGGGTGGCCAGGACGAACAAGCAGCCTGCTCCTTGCAACAGCAGTCTGATATCATCAGTAGCTATAAGAGTAGGAGACAGTCCAGACTCTGATGCAGTATACTTGGGTAAATACAAGAGGGGCTTGTTTCAAAGGCACAGTGAGGGGACAGGGAGGGAGCAATAAGGAGAAACAGCTAATGAAGAGGCCAGCAGCACTCAGAGAATTGAGAACAGCAAACTTCACGAAGAAAGGAAAGGTAGAGACTATCCAACCACTGGAAACCTGGGTTTTATGGAACCCCAGGTGTGGGTGACCCTGTCCTCAGGAACAGCTGCAAGGATCAGGAAATCCCTGCTGTAGCTGCAGCTCCCATGCAAACACTGTTGGAGCTAAGTGAGGCTCGGGACTGCTGGGAAGCACTTTGCGCTTGCTCACAGCTCAGGACAGTGTGGACAAACTGGAGTAATCCAAGTGCTGGGAAATGAACCTAGAAGTGACAGCGGTGGACTGGGTATCGCCACCACACACCATGCACATTGGAAAGTCATCTGCTGGTGTTTTCAGAAGCCTCTGTAGAAAACACTGTTTCTTGGCTCTTCCTTGAGATGTGGTACTAATGCAGCCATTGTTGCTGTGGATGCTAGCCCAAGGACACACCATGCCTTAAAACTGTGCTAATGCTAACCTGAATGCTGGTCAAGAAAAGCCTTGCTGGAAAACTAAAGAAACTCTATCTTCACACTTAAAAAGAAAACACTTTTGAAAACACAGCATACAGTGGGCCAGAGAAGAAAGCCCACAGTAGAGAAAGCAACAAAATAATGTCGCTTCTACTAAAAGACCCCCAAAGTGGTCTTGTCACCAAGGGGCCCCAGGCTCAATAACCAGGCTGTCAGATGCAAAAGCATGAGGTTTATTTCCACAGTTGCGCAAGCAGGTGCCCAGCTTCGGGATAGCTAAGCACCCCGAGTATCCGTGCAAGCAAGTTTTTATAGACAAAATCACAAGTTTTACATAAATTGTAATATGGGGTACAATTGGGATTGGTCTAGATATTCAACCCAGAACGAAATTAACATAGTCCAGCCTGTTTCCAAAAAATTTAGGTACGTGACATTCTGCATGGCATCCTGACATCCTGCTTTTTCCATTGTGGTTTAGTTTGCAGATTGGTAATCATTCACTGTGACCGGTTCTGATAATCATCTGCTTAGAAGATTGTGACCAGTTCTGATAATTGCTAGCCTTCCTGCCCTGTGGTGGGGGAGTGGGGAGAAAGAATCTGCTGGAGTGCAACGGTCAAAACCGGTTTATCATGCTTTGTAGTTTTCTCATTACCCAAATCGGTTGGGGTCTTTCACTACAAACACAAAACTTTGTCATGCTTGTGTTTGCTTAGAGAAACCAAACTTGAATGCCAGTCAGCTCTTTGAAGCTCTGAGAACTCAGGTAGGATCTAGGCTCCAGAATCTCTTCTACATGTAGAAAAAGGAGAATGAGATGTGTGGGCAGCTAGCAATTTGGAGTGCTGGCCTGGAATTGGAGTACATGGAGACTGTACAAAAGGAAACACTTAACCCTGCTGGCAGGGCATGGCAGGCTTTGCCCAAACCCAGAGGCGACTGTGCCCTTTGCCTCAACAACACCTCCTACAAACAGCTGGCTTCAGTGATTAGGCTATAAGAAATCATAGCTACAGGACCAGCCTGCTGTGGCCTTGAATGGCCTGGCAGCTTTTTTTAAACTTAAAACTCAGCAAACGTTGGGCAAAGCATTAGAGTACATGGTTTTAGAGACTTTATGGTACGTGGTTGGTTTATGGACTCTTTAAGTATTTCTCTTTTTTCTCCTTTATAAAAAAATATCTTTTGAAAGAACCTTGAATTTTCAAAACTATATTATAGAAATGTTACGGAATTAGAATTAACAACTAACTATATGCCACAGTTGTCCAGCACACCTTCGTTTGGACCATTTTCCCCTGTGTTTAGAGTGTGGCTTCTCATACTGTGTCCTTTTGTCTTTTAGGAGATGGATTGTATGGATCTGGCCCTAGCCTCTATGCTTTGAATGGATCAACTCAATTTTTTCACTACACTTCTCATTTTAATTCATCACTGAATAATTGAATAATAAAAACTCCTCTGGTGAGATAGTGACTGTTTCACCCTTTATTCATAATCTTTTTAATTCAACAATATCTGCTTTTTGTCTACTAAGTGACTTATTAAAATTAAATGGAATTTCCAGACACAAAGTGTGCATATATTTGCATAGCTAAATTTGCTTTTAGCAAAAACATTACCATGGAAATAAAGTAACAGTAAAGGAAGCCAATTAATTAAATTTGTGAATTTTTAAATTCTTAAAAATTTATTCAAACCCAAGCAGTAGCATCTGCATTAGCAAGCACTTAAATATTAAAGAGCACGATGCTTCACTAAATGTGGACAAAGAATGAATACAATCAGAACAAAAGTAAAGGCTCAACTTACACATACATTATTGAAATATGTACACATATGCATTTGTGTCTATATACATGCATGTGTACCTAAATATATATATGTATATATTCATATTTGTATGCATATGTGTATTTTTGGCATGTATATGCATTTATATATAGATGCATGTATATGAATGTGTATATATGGATATATGGATAGTTATGTGTATGTATATGTATAGATGTATTTGCATATTTATATGAATGTGTATGCAGATATGTATGTATATGTCTATAAATGTATATATGCATGAACTTATACATGCTTGTGTGTATACATTAAGTAACAGAGGTCAAGTTGACTTGAAGTCCTCTGTGGATTTTGTTCATAGAAGCAAGTTTAGTAACTGCAGCATTCCTTAGGGATGTTATTAAAGGCATTTATTTATTTGTGGGGGCCTTGGGACATGTGTGGTGGCTAGAGGACACTAGAGTCGGTGCTCTCCTTCTACCATATGTTGGTCCTAGAGATCAGACTCAAATTAGCGGTGTTAGCAGCAGTGCCTTTAAGCCCTAAGCCACCTTGCCAGTTCACCCCTCAGGGTCATTTTCTTTCTTTTTTATTTCAAGAGGGGAAAGCCATACAGTTTATGCTAAAGCCAAATATGAGAGATGGTAGGCCAGGGACACAGGTTCAGATTTCCCCAGATACCATTTCAGCATGGTAACAGTTCCATGATAACAGAACAAAGAATTTCCTAAATCAAGACACTTGTCTAGCAGGATGGGGAGGTCTCTGCTACAGGCCTCCCGTG
This sequence comes from Ondatra zibethicus, assembly GCA_004026605.1. Classification (NCBI taxonomy): domain Eukaryota; kingdom Metazoa; phylum Chordata; class Mammalia; order Rodentia; family Cricetidae; genus Ondatra; species Ondatra zibethicus. Next base: position 553,964 of record PVIU01000031.1, on the reverse strand, counting down.
CATTCTGAGGGCATTCTGGGGTTTGGGGTTGGTGGAAACCATTGCTCTGTTAAATTAATACCTCAGAATGTTTCCTGTGACTGTCACAAGAGCACGAGGCTACACACAGAGGATAATGGCTATCCAAGGAAACAAAATAGTCCCAGATTCATTCATTCATTCATTCACTCATTCATTCATTCACTCATCCATTTTCATTTGGCTTTTCATTTCCCCTCCCTCTTCTCCTCCTGTTCCCTCCACCCACCCACTTCTTCCCAGCCCCCCACCTACTTCTCCTCCATCTCCATTCAGAAGGAGTAAGGCCTTTCTGGGAGTCAACAAAGCCTGGCACATCAAGTTGAGGCAGGACCAAGCTCCTCCCCCTTCATCAAGGCTGGTCAAGGCATCCCACCCTAGGGAAAGGGTTCCAAAGGAGCCATCTTCCTTTGACACCGCTGTGATGTGTGCTGTTACTGCAGGTGGTGTTTCCCAGACACCAACTTGAGAACAGTGGGTACCAAAGATCAGAGAAAGTAAACTATGCTCTCCTAAAAGAACAGGGTACTGAGAAAGCAAAACGAAGATGCCAGGGCCAGTGGCCACAGGAGTGGCCCCACACGTGTCCCTAGGGTCCCCGCTTGACTGTCCTCATGCTGTTTTGAGGCCCTCTGGCTTCTGAGGAAAGAGCAATAGGGCCATGTGTTTCCATTGCTGTGGCTATGTGTCTTCTACTGTCTGGGCTGGACTGTTTGGTCTCCCCATGTGAGCACACTCCATCCTGCTGCAAATTCATTTACAACTCTGCAGGGGTCTCGCCTACTTCCTGCAGGTGAGAATTTTGTTTCTGCCACATGTGCTGTGCAGTAGGTTAAGAAGCGCTAGGATGCTGGAGCATGACCCCAAGGAGTTCTGTGGCCCTCAGAGTCCTCAAGTGAACACAGCCAAGAGGAAATGGCCTCCTTCTCCTGGGTCCCTCTGCAAGCATCTTCCTTGGGAGCCAGCAGCGTGCAGAGACCAGTCAATAGGGTCGTGTCACAACAGAAAGTCAAATAGAATGGAGAAGACAGAAACCCCCATTATATTATATTTGAGTTGAATTTCTGACCTAGTACCCACATTTTAAATTTTAAGATGTTCTCTCGATGTTACCCTGACAACTCTAACCATGCCGGTGATTCCCTTGTCATCCACTCTCCCTTAATCTGCACTTTGAGCTAAAGTCCCGCAGGATAATAAGGCGAGGAGCTTAAATGGATTAGCTGGTGCTTGCTCTGGGAGAACTGCTAACTTGGAGAATTAGCAGGTGGATCAACTCTGAGCATTTAGGTCACCCCAGGAGCAAGAGCCACCCTGGCAATAAAGGGATGCAGATTAGTCACCAGCTGCCTTGGGACAGGAAATGAGTTCTTGGCCCATTTCCTGATGGAGAGAAACCCAGTTAGCACTTCACACAGTCAAGTTGCTGACTGGCCCTGAAGAACATACAGAGGAGAGAGGCTATTGCTGTCCAGATGGCTGCTCCCCAGGGCCCATTGGTGGATGTCACCAATGCAAAGGGCCCTCCATTATGAGGCACTTTGCTGCCAGAAAAGCAAAATAATTATCAGAAGGTAATTCTCCTAAGAATGGCTAGCACATCTCTGGGAGATATGCACTCACCATCAATGGGGCAATGTGGAAAAAGGTGAACTGTGTTCTTAGAACCCTCAGGACATGAGACCAGTGAGCAACTGGAGCCCCAAGGCTTTGTCCTAATACCTCTACCTCCCCTACCCAGCAGAATACCTCCTCCAGAAGGCAGAGCATGGTTTCCAGAGAGACTGACTAATTTAAAATACAAAAGAACAGGAAAGTAGAAAACTTATGCAGGCCTTAAGGCAGAGAAATGGTTCCCAGTACTATAGTGTCTCTAGGGGAACTACACTGGTTTCAACATCAGTATTGAAATTTCCTGGCATGAGTGAGAAGGAAACATGGAACATGCAACAAACCCTCTTAGGAGTTTATTAGAGGGGGTGTGTGCAGGCCTGGGGAAGTCAGTGTGCAGAGAGAGAAAGATGGTGTGTCCAGCTTTTAAAAACTGTCTAGTGCATGTGCACAAGGGGTTGACATGACTATGTCTATGCAGATGATGGGGCTCATGCATGCACTCAAGGGCTTAGCTGAATCATATGTGGATAATATAATCCATGCATGTGTGCAAGGGCTTAGCTGAGTCATGATGTAATCCACACTGGTGCAGGAGAATTGTCTGTATTCTGTCAATCATGTTTTAAATAAACACTGATTGGCCATTAGCCAGGCAGGAAGTATAGGCAGGAAAATCAGACAGGAAGTAGAGGTGGGTCAATGAGAACAGGAGAATTCTGGGAAGAAGGAAGCCCATTCCTCCCACTCCTGCCTAGACCACCAAAGAAGCAGGATGTGACCTGCCCCACTGAAAAAGGTACTGAGCCATGTGGCTAACATAGATAAGAATAATGGGTTAATATAACTTATAAGAACTAATACTTAGCCTGAGCTAATGGGCCAATCAGTTTGTAATCTTCTGGAGACATCTGTGTGATTTTCTTTGGGACCTATTGACTGTGGGACCTCGTGGGAGGACAGAAACCAACCAGGCCTTCATGCTACACCACACCTCACATGGGTCGTGGTGGGGAGGCTTTAGCATCCCTGTGGGCCATTAGGCACTTCTGCCTGAAGGCTTGTCTGCACACGCATGGCCCTAGAACCTGGAAGTATAGGCCTTATATGGCTGAAATCATTACAAGTATGGCATCCAGTCTTATGTCTAACCTGGGAACTGAAAGTTACAAAAGTGCTACCAGAAAGTGGGGAGGAGGGTACAGGGGAGTGCACATGGAGAAGCCTGACATACTAACTGTTCTATTACTATGGAGAGACACCATGACTATGGCAATGCCTATAAAAGAAAGTATGTAATCAGGCTTACTTACAGTATCATATGTGTAGTCCATTCTCATGGAGGGGGGAAGCATGGCTATATGCATGTATGGCACCAAAGTAGTAGCTAAGAGCTGCTTCCTGTTCTGCAGGCAGGTAGAAAGAGGAAGATGGACCTGGTATGGGCTTTTGAAACCTCAAAGCCAACCCTCAACTGCAGATTTCCTCCCAACAGGCTATACCTCCTAATCTTTCTAATCCTATCAAAGAATTCCACTCCCTGATGACTAAGCATTGAAATATAGGAGGCTATAAGGGCCATTCTTATTCAAACTGTTTGGTTGGAGCCTCCATCTCACCCCTACATGATCCAGGAAGCCCCATTCCCCGCTCTCCCCACAAACCGCACTCACTCAGAGTATCTGAAACATAGGGAAGGCACCAAAAAACCTAGTTCCACATTCTTGCTGACTAAAGTTGTTGGCCACCCAAGTCCCCACCTAAAGCACTCAGCTTTTGAGCAGACTTGGGCATAAACCCAGCTTGTGGCAGATACATCGTCACCCCTTACCTACAACCTATAAGCTCTCTGTGCTTTCATGTGTGGGCAAGGCTTCTCCGCCTCTATCTCTGGGACTGGAGAACCCACCCAGGAGTTGCTTTGCTCAAATAAACTTGTTGTTATGGTTTTTCAATTCAGCTTGATCTGGCTTGCAGTGTTAGTGGGGAAACCTATTGGGGGGGGGGAGCAAGAGACCTATGACAAACCACCACAGAGCCAAAACCTATAGGCAGCGCTGCTGCAACCTGAAGAACTGGGAGACAGGAGAAGCTGCCAGAGGCCTCTTGCTACCAAATCTCAGCCGTGACTAAAGGGATGGTGTGCTGAAAGAAAGACAAAGAAAACTTGGTGAGAGCAAGGCAAGCAGTTTGAACAAAGGAATAATTTATAGATACTGCTGAGTAAAGAATGAGAGAAATAGGGACCTGACAAAATATCAAACATGTCTGTGGTATAAGGTTCTTAACCTGTAGTGTAACCATTGGAAAACATTGTGAGGGCCTGCACTGGACACCAAGGGAACCTGGGACCCATCTTGGGGTTATCAGACTCATTAATAAAAAACAATTTGAAAATGGATTCGAATGGAAAATCTTCAATTGTACTAGAATGTTAAAAGAAAAGGCCTTGGGTTGAGAAGCTGTAAATCTTGGTACCAGCCTGGGAGAGAAAGATAGTGAAAGACCAGGATAAATCCAGACCCCCTAGCAGGAAGAGTAGAGTCAAAAATCTAGGCTAGCCAGTTCCGTGACTCTGTTCCAGGAACTGGCTGACACAAAGTTAGATTATAATCTTGAGAACAATCTTGAGAAATGGGGAGTTGCCCCCTCGTGATTATCACTGGTATTTTCAGAATTTCCAATGATGCCCTTTGGGTTGTGGTTTCTTCCCTTAAATACCCCTTCTCCCAGCTACTTGGGGTTGAACTCCTCTACCCCTGCATGGGATATGAGTCTCGGCCCCAGCATGTTGGTTCCTGTCAATAAACCTCGTGTGATTACAGCAAGGACGGTCTCTCGTGAGTTCTTGGGGGGTCATGTTATCCCGAGACTTGAGTGAGAGTCTCCCAACTCTGGGGGTCTTTCAATAGAAACATCCAGAAGGAATGTCGTACTATTTGAGTTAGAGGTGGAAGTCATCCATGAAGCAGACAAGAAAGTACATAGTGAAAAGTTTCTTCACCCCAAAAGCATCTCCGCTGACCTAGCAATCCAAATCAGACAAAATCAAACTAAATTAGAATAAGCCCAGGTGTAATGGATAAAATGCTCCCAGATGGTTTTCCAGGCCCCCAGAGAGGAGATGAAAAAGGAAGACCAGAAAACCACATGTCTGTTTTCTGTTTTAAGTATCCTGTGGGAAAGGTCTTGAGTATCTCTGGGGGAGGAGTTATCATTTGGTGGGCTTTCTGAGATGCAGCAGGGTTTGGAGAGAGATGGGGGAGGGAGCTGGGGTGGAGCTTCCACCAGAACACAGGGCAGGGAAGGGGGCTTCAGAGGAAGCGCAAATCTGAAGTTCCAGGAAAAGCATATTTAGGCTCCAGCAAGCATACACAAGAAAGACAAGATAAAGGAAAAGCTGTGCCTGTCTGCATCAGGACTCGGCAAAGCAGGCAGACTGAAGAGAACCTCATAGCAGTTTAATGAGCTGCACTAGAGAGGGGAGAATTCTGGGAAAGAAAAGCAATTAATCCTCCCATCTCTTTACCATGATTTAAGCTAGACCTGCTTCCCTGAAGAACAGTCTCTTCACCAAAGTATCTGGTGACCTGCCCAACTGGATCACCTTTTGAGGACAACGGCAAGTCTCTACACAGACGTATATTCCATTCTTTTGGTTAGGGGAAACAGCTTTCCCTTGAAGGGCCTTCAAGGCTGCTTCAATACATTTTATGTAGTTTTTTATGTTATTGTGTAATTCTGTGAATTAGGCCAAATTTTCTGCAAATTTTTCTATCTGGAAGTAAAATTTACTTGATCCTAGAAATTTATTCTTCAGATGTTCTTAAAGGAGAGATGATAGATAGATAGATAGATAGATAGATAGATAGATAGATAGATAGATAGATAGATAGATAGATAGATAGCATTCAAACACATACATATTACAAAATCATTATTCAAGTATGAGGATGTTGAAAGCATTCAGTCATGCAGACATTGGCAGCAAATGCCTTTGCTTATATTTATGGATATGAGTATGGGAGTAGAAATGACAGCCTGGAAATTCATGATAAAATGGTAAGAAATTCCTCCCAGAGGCTGATACTAAAATTAAAATATCCTTCAGATATTCCTTTCAATGCAAGAGCCCTTCTTAGAGACTGGCTTAAATATTTAATGTTCAGCCATTTTAACCTCAACTACAACTTATTACATTGTTAAAAATCATATATCCCTATATCCCACTCAAAGCCTAACTCTCTGCTTCAGATTATAGCCATGGTAAGAATTTTGATATGCCTGTAATCGGGCTGAGTGGGGCCAAGAGATGCTACCACAAGGGATCAGGGTGACTGTCCACATCTCTGCAAACTCAGGGTATCGAGGTTTGCAATTTGTACATCCTTCAGTCAAATGCACCCTTTGGGTGCAGGCATAATACAGTAAATAGCCTCATGAGAGAGTGGGTTGCAGTGTAGGCTTTATTGTTTACAACCCTACCTGAGCAGGATGATATTCTGTTCCTGCCCCTGTTGCCCAGGATTGACTGACCCTGGTGATCCCAGGCGTGATGTCCTCTGCAAGGTTCTTACACTGCTTTGATGTGAGATGGGGTAGCTGGTATATGGGAGAGTTTGAATCACAGGTTAGCTAGTGTGTACAGCCCTTTAACAAAAAGATGTGTGTGTGTGTGTCTGTCTGTCTATGTGTGTGTGTCTGTCTGTCTGTGTGTGTGTGCATGGCTATAGGTGCCCATGGCTGCCCAAAGAGTGTGTGATGGATCCTCTGAATTTAGGTCCTCTGGAAGAACAGCAAATATAAGCCACTGCTAGGTATATGTATAGTCAGCCTAGCCAGATACTCACAGTAGCCATGGTAACCCTGCCCACTAGGGCATCTCTGTTAGTTCTGATACCACAATGCAGGCAAATATGGACTATAAAGGTCTTGGGGACCTTGTTCCTTGGTCTTCTGCGAGGACTTCCAGGAAAACTGACAAAAAGGAGCTGGGGGAAGAGAGAGGGGAAAGAGAACTTTGTTGCCAGATCCTGGGTAGCTTTGGGTTGTTAAAAATTGCTGAAAAGGGTCCTTTGGGAGAAGTCTGCTATACTCATGTAACAAATCTCATATGGGTTTCTTAAAGAGTCTATGGATGCGGGTTAACCAATTTTTATAGCTATATACCTTATGCCTTTAGTTCATAAAACCACTGATTATATTGCTACTCGTAAAGCTGCCTAAGTGTCTTAGTATATTACACATATATGAACATGAAAGAGTTACATGACTGAGAGATAAATGATAGATGAAATAGGTTAGATTATGGATTGATGATAAATATGTAATACTTAGATTAGAATATATAAGATATAGATGACAGAAAGATGGACAAAGATAGATAATGGTAGGCTGAGACTAAATAGATGAGAGATGAAAAATAGTAATAGATAGATATAGATACATCTATCTATACAAATATAATAGATGATAGATTATATAAATGAAAGAGATAGATATGATGGGTTATATAGATATGATATATGCATATATACATATTTGTGTATATACATATGATTTCTGCTGCCAGACACAGAAATAAAGACCAGCAATTGCACATTTTATTTCAGTTTTTCAGATGTTAACATGTAATAAATTTCAGCAATTTTTAAAAGACTTAGTTATTCTAACACACTCATCAGTAAATTCAATAAATAATGAGTATTTTTATTCCACATGCTGAGCACCAAATGAATAAATATTCAAAAGAGTCAAGACAAAGAAAAACACAAAAGCAAACCACATGTTTGAAAAAGAGAAGGAGAGAGAGAAAGAAAAAGAGAGACAGAGAGGGCTAACAACCCTTGCTGTCAAAATATACCTCTGTTTACACTCACTGATCCTAAATGCTAATCCCCTAGATCAGTTTCCAAATTCCCTGAGTGTTCATGGGATTAAACCTGCTTCATTTTATGCACATATTTTATATTTTATCATAATGACAGAGTGTTAAATGTTTCACTTACTTCGCAAAAAATTATCATACTCTTTAAGAAATGCCTTCAGAGATGAATGCCACCCAGGGTTAGTCTAGGTTTTATTTGGGCCCTGAGAAATTGTGCATCAAAATCTCGTCAAAAACAGTGATTTGCTTTGCATCTTCAGCGTGGAAGGCACCTGCGGATGGTGCTGCCTTTGATGGCAGCAGAGGAACGCAATGGGAAGGGAGGAACTGAAATCAGCATGTGTTCAGCGCCAGGGAGAGATGCCTGGGAGCAGCCCATGTCCTGGGCAGGAGTATTTCCTCCCCACAAGATCATCTGAGCCAAGAGGCCACTGGTCTCCCAGAAAACCGGTTTTTAAAAGACTCTAAAATAAAAAACCCTCTAACTCCTTCTCCGTCCAACTCTTACTCCATAATCCCACCAGGTACCAAGAAGCCATAAATATGGAAAAGCGTCTTAGTGGTTGAAATAGACATTAGTTTCATTTAAATATTTTTCATGCCTTGGAGGAGGTTTTTAAAAGTGAATGCTCTTTTTTTTAAAAAAAAAAATATTTCAGAAGTTGTCTTTAAAAGTTCCTTTCCACCATAACTCTAGAATCAAATGGGGACAAATGTTGGCGTGATTCCTGAGCTTTGCGGCTATGCTTTGTGGTTCAACTGCAATGTGCCTTTCCCACAGGATCCAGTCATTTCTATTTTTTTTTTTTTTAGTTTTTTACAATTATGAGTAGCCAGAAGCTGTATACAATCAAATACTAAACAGAAGAGTATTTTTTAAGTGTATTTTTCTCTTGGTGTTCTGGAAGCTTAATGATACAACAGAGGTACACTGCTGTACTAACTCTCTGACTAGAGCTGAGCTATGATGGAATATGTTTGGTGTGCCTTGGATGAGAACTACCCCCACACGCTCACATATTTGAACACTTATCTTGAAGAAGCCATGAGGAATACAGCCTTGCTTGAGGAAGTCCATCACTGGGGGTGGGCTTTGAGAGTTCATGACTGGACCTATTTCCAGTTCTTTGTGGTTTTTGTTGAAGATGTGATCTCTCAGCATCCTGCTTCTACAGTTACTGCCACACTTCCCCATCACGATGGACTCTTCTCTCTCTGGGCCCATAAACCAAAATAAACTCTTTCAAGGGAGGAGTGTTAATATGGGCAAAGGGGTCAAGACCATGATGGGGAAACAGCTGACCTGAGCTAGTGGGAGCTCACTGATTCCGGACTGACAGCGGGGGAACCTGCATAGGACCAAAGTAGGCCCTCTGAATGTGGGTGACAGTTGTGTGGCTGGGGCAGTCTGTAGGGCCACTGGCCACGGGACCAGGATTTATCCCTAGTGCTTGAACTGACTTTTTGGATCCCATTCTCTTCAGAGGTATACCTTGGTCAGCATAGATATAGGGGGAGGGCTTTGGTCCTGCCTCAAAGTGATATGCCAGACTTTGTTGACTCCCCATGGGAAGCCTTACCCTCTCTGAGGAGTGGATAGGGAATGGGGTGGGGAGGAAATAGAGGGAGGGGGAGGGGAGGGAGTGGGAACTGGGATTGGTCTATAAAATGAGAAAAGACTGTTTTAAAACTTAAAATTAAAAATAAAAAGAATAATAAATCGACCCAGAAACTAAAGATGAGAGGAAATCAAATAAAAAATGAAAAAAATAAATAAACTTTCTTCTAAAAGCTGATTTGGATCATGGTGTTGTATCACATAACGCATGGGGAAGGCAAAGGATATGAGCAAAGTAAGCTGCAATGCATGAAATTCTCAAAGAATAAAAACATTTAAAATGTACTCTTCTTTGAAAAAGGGATTGTAGTTTTCATAAAACCTAATAAAATATGAATAAAACATGTGGATATTAGAGTACTATACATATGTTTTATAAACACATATGTATATTTAATCCTATATATCCTATACTTAATTACCCAAATCTAAGGAAAAACATTCAAAAATTTCCTTTCAATCAAAATAATTAAGTTGTTAACATCTATGGAAAAATTACCAAAAATTGACACTTCAGATATTACACATTAAAAAGGACTAACTTCAAATCAAGACGAAGAGGATTTAATTTTTAAATTTCTCAAGCGGATTTTTTTGCATCTGGGGGATTTTGACTCAACCATCTCCATTCCTTCATCCCCTGTCAGATCAAGATCCTGTTCTAAATCGAGACTCTGCACATGCAAACAGCCAGAAGGCGGCGCCATGGGAATGGTCTGCAGTGTCTTGCTCAGGTTGCTGTCCCCTAAACAGTGTTCCAGAGTCAGCGGGGCTGGCTTAAACATACAGAAACCTTTTGTATTCAGGAATGGCATACAATACAGACAATTACATACTTATCAAATGGCATAAAAGCATAGAGGAACCCCTCAATTACATACTTATCAAATGGCATAAAAGCAAAGAGGAACCCCTGAAGTGACCAGTGGCACCCAGACTTGAGACCTTTCCTTCCTTCTTACCAGAAACATAGATGGACAGACACCAGAGACTGTGAACTGCAAAAGAGAGTAACCGATTTCTAGCAGGATGATGCTGGTCCAGGGGCCTTTGCCCTGTCACACTGATCCAGCGGGGCACACAGGTAGCCCCCCACCCCCCCGCACAGTGAGAATGGTACACAACCCACCGATTGAGCTGAATTGAGCTGGCTTCTGTGGGCAGGAGGGCCAGAGAGACCATGGAGAGAGAAGCCTGACCCCACACTTCCAAGACTACCCACGAGGAAAGTCACTGCTCCTGAGAGAAGAGCAGGAAGGGTACAGAGAAGGACACCTGGTAAAGTCACCTCAGGGAGATAGAAAGCAAGGAATGCAGCTTCCTATCCAGGCATGCCCAGGGAAGAAAAGGATTTCATTCTCCATCAAACAAGGACAGGAGAGTAATGTGATCCACCAAAGTCTCAGCAAGGTGCTCAGAGGATCCAGGATTCAGCACTTACTTATATCTCAAATACGTATATACATATTTATATCTCAGCACGTATCACATATCTCAATATGTGCATATGATCTGCATTATGAATTGTATACTATGACCCAAACACTACCCCATGAGAGCTGAAATCCATCTGTACAAATTGGACACATGAAATAAATTCCTTGAATATTCACCAGGCATGGTGATCATTGAGCCTATGTTGAGCCCCATGGCTTATTATGGGGTACACCTCCTCATTCACTCCTGCGTGGGTATGACACAGGTAAAGTATTGATTTGCAGTTGAAGAAAACAAGGCCCAAGAAGTTGTGAGAACTGAGGCTAATCACTGCCAACATTGATAACTTCTTAGAACACCTGCCCACAGTGTGCTCTTGTTACAGTGAACTGTGTTTGGTGGTATGCCGAACATGAACTCACCCCAGCCTGGGACCAGCTAAACCAATGAGGGCACATCAGACTTAATTGAGGGTAATAGATATATTACTTCTTATTAGCTAGTATGTCTTCACAAATGCGTGATCAAAAAAAAAATTAGTGAAAAGTTCCTAATTAGTATTGTTACCTCCATGACACCAGAAGGGCAGGGAACCAGCTGCTTTTTCTCATTCCTGGACCCCTGCCTAGATGGCAGGACTATCCTAGTCAAGCAGAGACATTGGGGATGGGTTTTAATAAGTTCATCCTGTGCTCCAGGTAGCTCCCTGCATACCGATTCTGGTGCTGAGACAGCCATTAACTGTGGCAATTGTCACAGCAGTCCCTCACCACCACCTGTGCCGTTTTGGAGAACTGCTTAGAAGGGTAAACTCTGAGAGGTCCTATTCAACGCCCAAGTCACACTGCTGAATGGAGTACACAAAGAGGCCAGTATAATACCATCTTGGATGCTTAGCCAGTCTTCAAACTTGCTAGAGGGTCAGATGGACAAAGAGATGGGACCCTAAGGTACGGGGTCTCAGGGATATTTCAAGGGCTCCTTGGGTCCATCAACCCCTTAACTTATCTAACACATTTAGACCGTAATTTCCAAATAGTTCACCTTCCTTCATGTGTTATTACCACCCTGCTACCGCCATGCACACCAAATTCTCATATCAGGTGGTCGAGGGATTAGTCATGTAGGAACCAAGAAAGCAGCAGGTACATCTTGGCAGCTGTGTTTTCCGACTTTTAAACAGTTCACTGTGGGTAAACTTTCTCCTTTAAGATATAGTTGAGCTGTTACTGATACACCAGAAACTGAGAACACCAGGACATTTTCCCACACATGCACTGCAAGGAAGGGTCTCCATCCTCAAAAAAAATTTTAATTAACATCATTATAAGATTCCTTTAATTGTTGTTTGATAGCCCCACTGTTTTGTGGGTTTTCCTAGAAATCAAAAATAAAGATTCAAAAATGGAGATAATTCCATGCTAATGCCACCCATCTCATGAGTATTCACAAAAAATCTTTAAAATATACTGTTGCCTGGCAGTAATGATGCACGCCTTCATTCCCACCACTTGGGAGGCAGAGACAGGAGGATCTCCAAGTCTGAGGCCAACTTGGAGTTCGAGTATAGCCAGGGCTAAACAGAGAAACCCTATGTCAAACAAAGAAACAAACATGCAAGATACACTGGGTGGATCTCTGCTTTGAGGCAAGCCTACTCTGATTTTATTTTTTAAAAAGACTTTTTAAATTAATTATGTATGTCTGTGTATGGTTATGTGTACACGAGTATAAATACCTAAAAGAGTCAGAAGATGGCGTTAGAGCTCCTGGAACTGTCGATACGGTAAGTTGTGAGCCATCTAACATACGTGCTTGGAACCACACTTAGGTCCTCTGGAAGAGCACTGTGTGCTTTTCAACTTCTGAGCATTACTTGAATAGTACACACACACATACATATGTGCACGTGTGTGTGTGTGTGTGTGCTTTCTAATGTTTTTTGCACAAAACCTGTCAGTGCATCATCCCCTCTTCACTTATAGAAGGCACAGGGGATGACACTGAGTACAAGCTGGAAAGGAATGGCGATGGTGTCATGAGCACACTAGAATGGTGATGGGATTTCAGAAGCTTTGTTTTCTGGGTTATGATGAGCTGCATTCTTGCTTCTTTCCAGCAAAGCTCTGGGAAGCCAGGCTGAAGATCAGGTTCTTCTGAGACCAGGGAATGTCTCCCAAATCAGCTGCTCTCCTGGGAGCTGCTGCTTCTTGGAAGCATCAGCCATGATTTGATCCCCTTGGTTTCTCTTTCTCCTAATCATGAGCCCCAGGCAGATGGGAACAAGGAGAGAGAGAAGGGAGAGAGAGAGAGAGAGAGAGAGAGAGAGAGAGAGAGAGAGAGAGAGAGAGACAGAGTCAGAGAGAGAGACAGAGAGAAACAGAGAGAACGACAGAGACCCTGTGAGGGAACACAGAGGAGAGAGTGACACAAATCCACAGGATCCAAGGTGGAAGAAGCTCTCCAGAGGCTTGTGCGTGTGACACCGATTACGTCAGCACACACTGTTACGTCACGGAGTAACAGCAAAGCAGACTGCACCGGGCCATGTGGCCATTTTCTCAAAGCATTTTCCTTTTAAGGCACAACTATTAATAAGTCTTCTTCACTAGATCACATTGAAATTTTAAAACTTGCAGCAGGATAGAGCAATCAAAGACATGCTTGAACATGAGGATCTGTTTTTGTAATATTGTCACTATTTGAATTATCACATGTTTTTATGCTTTTATTTATAGACACAGTTATAGTTGCATATTTTACATATGCTTTTAAGATTGTGAAATATGTAAAAAAATCAGTTTATCCCATAGAAATGTGTAGCAAAATAATAAAAAGGGAATTCTGAGAAAATCGATTTGATTACTTTAGAAAAACTAAAAGCAGTACAAATTCCTCAGTAAAGGTTTGAGAAAAATATGTGTGTGCTTTTTACCTTTTACTATGCTTTTGGGAAATAATTCTAACTGGGTGGGTGGATTGTAGGTAACTTGGGGCTGATTCCAATAAAGACTGGATCAAGCAAATGATGAGATATTCAAGGATTTCCCCACAAGGGGACGATAGTCAACCGACTCACTGACTGTAGGGATATTTTGCAAGAGATGGTATGTGTCCCAATTGTGATGTTAACACTTACCATTGCAGAAGAGATGGTGGATTTCAGAAATGCCTACAAAGCTTTCCTGATATCAAAACTGCAACTCTGTAGTATGGAGGGCCTGGCTGCTTGTTGGGGTTTCTGTCCCTCCCAGTCCCCCAGCAGTTTAGTCCCAGAGAAAATCACACAGAGAGTCTACATTAGGTTATAAACTGATTGGCCCATTAGCTCAGGCTTCGTATTAGCTCTTATAACTTATATTAACCCATTATCCTTATCTATGTTAGCCATATGGCTCAGTACCTTTCTCAGCAGGGCAGGTCACATCCTGCTTCTTCGGTGGTCTGCGCAGGAATGCCGAGAGAGCTTCCTGCTTCCCAGAATTCTATTCTCCTTGCTCTACCTCTCCTTCCTGTCTGGTGGTCCCACCTATACATCCTGGCTAATGGCCAATCAGCGTTTGTTTAAATCATGATTGACAGAATACGGACAATTCTCTCACACCACAACTCCACTGCACCCCATTCCTTTCTTCCCATTTTAGAATCCTTCCTAAAGTTTTCTGAGTGTTTATAAAGTTGCCTCTACTCAGTGTCCTGCTAGGCCCTGCCAATCATCTTGGAGTTGCACTGCGGAGCTTGCCTCCCCATCTCCCTCTTGAACCCATATCCCTTGTCCCCAGAGGCCTGTATCTACCTCAGCTGTTGGATTCTGTATCTCCTTGCCTTTGCCAATCCATGACCCTTGTTCCTTGAGCTCACATGAATCACGCAGTCAGCACCCACTGTCTGCTTCTAGAATAAACACTCTCCTGATCATCCCAGGGCAGAAAATGAAATAGGGGCTAAGAAGAACTCCACGATCTGTAGAGTCACAGTGCCATGTATACAGCTCCAGCTTTAGCTGAGGAATCCAAGGCTCTGACCCCCATGAAGACAACAGCTGGTACCCACAGCCTCCTGGTCTGACCCATGGCCACATTCTTAGATTCACAATTACCAGCTTTACTTGCAGATGCCTGGTGCCCAGGACCTGATGGTGTGAGGTTCTGGCTATGAGACAATAGGACTCTTCCCACGCTGAATCTGTCCAGCTTAGCTTGCTATCCCAAGAGGGGCCCAGAGATGGCAAACCATCCGCATATTGAGCATCTAGCCATGTTCTCCCATGTCCATGTGATTCAATGGAAGACATCAAGAAAACAAGGTAGAGATTGTGTCCTGTTCTTCACACAGCATGAGCAGAGGAGGCTAGAGAAACCAATGTAGAAACATCCACACCTGAATGTTGACTTATCTGTCTTGAGATGTGTATCTCTATCCTATCTCCATGTCTTCCTCTATCTCTGTATCCATCTCTGTGTGTTATCTTCCCAGAGAGTCTCCTCTCTAGTGTCTTGCTTGGTTTCCTCAGACTCACTGAACCCACCTCACTAGAGAGAAACAGTTACAGATGATGGTGTAGGATTCAACTCCCATTTTTAGCTTTTGTAGATTGTTCCTGCACAGAGAGAATGTTAAATATTTATAACCTCTTGGTTTTCAAGTTTCTAATCAAGTTCAGAACATACCTTCCTCCCGACACTCTCATGTATGACTTCCACTTGGACCTAGTATTTCAGTATCTACAAAAATTAAGCTACTAGGTTGGGGTATATGGTTCTGTCTATAGAGCACTTACCTGGCATACAGCAGCACTATAACCAGGCATGGTGGTGCACACTTGTAATCCCAACACAGAAGACCAGTTACAAAGTGAGTTTGAGGACAGCCTGGGTGACAGTCCTCAAAATCATAAACAGAAGTCATTCATACATATTGATCAGTGATTGCAACCTCAGCAGCCTCAAGAGTCCTGATCCTGGGTCACAGGTGTAGGCATTCACGTTACCAAGGGGCTGACTTCACCAGGGCATTCTACCCTGTTCAATGCTTTGGGGATGGGCGCCCACTCTTTATTCAGGGAAATATTTCCTTTGTCCATGATAATTTAATTATTTGTATTGTTTTCTAGTTTTCAACAAAGTGCAGTCTTGCTTCCTCTCAAAAAAAATCCCTACATATTTTTATATGTATAATTCATTTTTTAAAACTTCAAGATTTTATTCCCATAATGGAGCTAATCCTTCTCAGTTAAAATATGCATTACAGTCGTAGGTCTCAACAGACACTTTGGAAAGCTCCCGTTGGAATATATATAGGGTCTTCATCAGACCTAGCCTACACTAACTGGGAAAGAAAAAAAATCAGGGATTTCAAATCCACTTTGGTATTTTTCCTTTGAATTATGAAAAAAATTTTAGCAGAAAGAAGTATCTTATTACATGACTTTGAACATAATTTAGGTCAGAGAAGTGGGAAAAGAAGCTAATACCTAAGGGTTGCTTTCTAAATCCAAGCACAATCTAATTTAATCCTCTCCTTGGCTCCCTTGGTCTCTGAAGAGCCATTAACCTCACTTTGCTGATGAAGGGACAGTCTGAGAGAAGGCATCCAGCAGGGCTGCGTCTGGCTGCCAACAGCACCACAATTAGAACCAGCAGCCTTTCCCATCCTGCACCCCACCCTACTTCTCAGAAAAAAGAAAAAAGCAAAAGTTCTGTGTTAGCACTGTCTCTTCCCTTCCAGTCTACAGAAGGCCTGTTCCCCTTCACAGTGGAACAATTTTCTCACCAATACGATAAAGACCACTTCGTGAATGTCCTAAGTCTGAACCTGGAAGACAGAAACACAATGGTTTCATAGGCTAACAGTGGATTCTGACATAATCAGATTGCCTTCAATGGATGTATACAGGCTCTTTAAGAAAAATAGTAACATTCCAAGATAAGACATGACAACATAGTTACAGAAGATAGAATACCCAGTTGGTAGGATATGAAACCGATGTGTAAGATGACATTTTAGTTGTGTCACACTCTCGGCACACTCTCCTAACCTGTCCTCCTCCATCCACACATAGGTTCCTGTCTACATAAGAAAGAGAAACCTGAGATTCACACAGGAGCCACCTTCCTCTCCTTCTCCACTCCAATAAAAATAGTATCCTTTTTCCCCTCTATTTTTAAACCATGTGTATTTTTTTTTAATTTTGAAGACCAGTTTACTAATACACTAACATCTTTATTGCAAGCACTTGCCAAGATAGATTAAAAAGAGATGCACATGCTAAGCCTTGGTCCTTGACAACCATGTTCACTAGAGTTGAAGTTGGTCCTTGACAACCATGTTCACTAGAGTTGAAGGTTCAGCAAATGAGTGGTCTGTTTTTGTGGACCTGGAGAAAAACATTTGCCAACTGTATTGACCATGTATACAGGCCTTTGTTCCCAGAACTCAGGCATCCTTCTTCCCCTGGTCTAGAGCACTCTAGTCAGGTCAGCCATACAGAACAATCTTAGCTGCTCTTCAAGGGCCATGTAATGTGGGACCAAGCAAAGCTTATTCCCCGTTGAACCAACACACTAACATCAGTGGAAGCAAGAAACTGTTGAATAATGCTTGAAGGTGCAGATAGGAAACCCACACACTTAAGTGTCTCACATTAAGTCAGTCAGAGATCTAATGGCCCATTTACATTTTATAGTCAAAGCAGTGACCATGAAGGTAATTGCAAACTATTCCTAAGAAACCAAGCTATAAGAACATATGCACGGCCCATGCCACAGGCAAATTTCATGTGTCCTTTGTCCAAAACTGAAAACAAATCCTACTTTGAATGATTGTTTCATCACCAGAATAATGTGAATCCTGTGCTGAGGTACTCAATCTTTCAGTCACCGCACGTGTGTGTGTGTGTGTGTGTGTGTGTGTGTGTGTGTGTGTGTGTGTGTTATGCTCTATACATGTAAAATTAGATGACAGACATATAGATAGATAAATAGATAGATGATAGATAGATAGATAGATAGATAGATAGATAGATAGATAGATAGACAGACAGATAGACAGATGGTAGATAGATGGATAGATGGTAGATATAGATAATAGATATAGATAGATAGAAAGATAGAAGATAGATAGATAGATAGATAGATAGATAGATAGATAGATAGATAGATAGATAGATAGATGATAGATAGATAGACGGTAGATAGATAGATGACAGATAGATAGATAGATAGATAGATAGATAGATAGATAGATGATAGATAGATAGATAGATAGATAGATAGATAGATAGATGATAGATAGATAGATAGATAGATAGACAGACGGTAGATAGATGATAGACAGATAGATAGATAGAAAGATAGATGATAGATAGATAGACAGACAGACAGACAGATAGAGGCAGACAGACAGACAGATGGAGACAGATAGATGATTGATAGCCAGCTGGCAGGCTTGAGACAGGCTCTCACTCTGTAGTCCAGACTGACCTAAAACTCACTACGAAGCCCGGTCTGGCCTTGAACTCCTGGAAATCCTCCTGTTTCAGTCTCAAACTGATTACACACATGTGCCACCAAATAAGTAGTATATTTCAAAAGCTATTTCATGAAAGCAATCGTCTTGACCAATCAAAAGTGAGTTAAATTGCCACGTTCAGTGATTAGAGATGATTGTTTAATCCTCAGTTGTCTTGGCAGTCGAAGGCTTTGTGGTGTAAACTGAACGTGCAGCCACATGGAGCTCACCAGTACTCACTCGCCCCCTTCATGAAGCTCCTGCTCCCTTTTCTCCCCCTAACTGCAGTCAGCATCTGATGATTGGGTCTTGGATGTGGGGTGAGAGATTCCTCACTGATATCAACTTGGGTCTTGACTCTTGCATCTCTGTGAGTGAAGGTGTTCGTAAAGATGGGAATTCCTATGTGCCTATGCCTAACCAGATGGCCACACAGAGCAGGTTTAAAGAAAAAAATCAAAGACGGAATTTATCAGCAAGGCCCGAAAATATGTGTGGATCAAGAATCCTGAGTAATGGAATTCAGACTCAGAAAGAGAAACACTGAGTGATCTCTCTCATCTGAGGCTTCTAACCCCAGATCTTCAGGGATGAGTATATGACCTGGAGTAGCTACAGAAACCAGGAAAGTAAAAAGGGACTGGGTGGGGCGGCTGAAGAATGAGATAAAGGACACAAGTGATAGGAAGAGAAAATGAAAATCGTTTTTAATTAAAGAGGGAAGACGGTGGTCAGTAGAGAGGAGATGTGGGGGGGATAATACTAGGGATTGTGGTAAAGCCTCAAAGCATCATAATATTTTATAGTTACCCAAATTCTATAGAAGGCATACAACTGTGTATACGCATACATATACAGATTGAATAAAGTTACGCCACTTGGGCTGGCAATGCTCCCCACAGCAGCACGAAATAATTAGCAAATCCCCAGTACCAGACATGAGAAACCTCTTTTCCAGTTAGTGTTCAAGGTCATCCAAGTGACTCCCACAACAATATAGGCATTGTTATGGCCCGTAGTTACCTCTTAGAAGTTGAAAGTAAGCTCCTGTTGCTTAAGACTTTGCATATTTCAGACACAGGACTCAGAAGATTCCTGTTCCATCTAACCTGGAAGCCTTTCCTGCAGTCTGGCTTTCAAAGTACCAGAAAGTTCTATGCAAGCTGCCAAGGGAGGAGAGCGAGCAATGTGAAGATATCTCTAAAGGTATGATAGGGGCACTCATATCTTGGTGGTGACCAATAGTCATCTAATTGGATTTAACACTCAAAGGGAGAGAAATCATGTCTGGTCCCAGAAACCGAGCCAACTATCAGGGTCAGGTGAAGACATGGATCCTAGAAGAGAACCTACCACTGCCTCCTTACTATGTCCCATAATTCCTAGCTGCATTCTCAAATATATTCTTGTACTTACAGATATACCTAGCTCTCACCCCACATCCAAGAAGTTTATTTTTGCAGCAGAGACCATTACAGGAAATAGCAACTAGTTTTAATGCAGAGATCAACTGATTATAGGGTGTGTAGTCCAAAGGATAAATCCATATAATGGCCCCAGCACCTAAAGCTCATAATATCATGGGAGGGGGAACAGAAAGATAGTTAAAGCCAGAGGACTAGGAAGTCCTGTGATGTTGTGCCTTCTAGAAATGACAGGGATGCTACATCTGTGGTATTTCAACAATATGACTTTCTAAATGAGACTTGAACAAGGACAAAACAAAGAGATCTGCTAATGCAGAAAGAGGGACCCTCAGAAGGGACCCACCTCTAGACAGACAACTGTAGGCAGCTAAGGACTGCTAAGGGAGAGACAATTACTCTCCTCCCAGGAATAAGCCCTCTAGTTGATTACCCAATATAAAACAGTCAGCTCCAAAATCAGAGACACACACTCAACACTGAACAGATTTAATAGATTGCATTTATAGATTTATACCTATATATGCCACAATGATAACCAAAGAAAAAGACGCCATCTCAGTTTGAGGAGGAGTGGGGAGGGGAGAAACGAAGGAAAGAACATAGGCGTAGCTGGAGAAAGGGCAGGGAATTGGGGTGTGATGTAATTACACTTCAATAAAAGTTTTTTAAAAAGATGCTTTTACTTACTTCCTTGAGTTTACTTAGAGCTCCAAGCCCCCCGATGACAGCTGTCATAGTCCAGTAGTATAGAAATTACTGACTAAAGACACAAAATATAGTAAATATGAAATGTCACCAACGAAGCTCATAGACTCCCTTAGAGAAAACGCTACACCCAGGCCCAGGCTGGCCATGTATCCACTGCTGTCTTTAGTCTCACATACCTCATCTCACTATGGAACATTGGAGGTAATGCTGGGGCATAGCATGGCCAAGCTGCGATCAGCCGAAGTAGCACCTCCCCCGTCTCACCAGGAAAACTCTCGGGCCTCTCCTTGACAATGTCACAGTAATTATGGCTTCATTTTCAAATGTTCACCAAGTGACATTTTTAAATATTACTTCAGATGGCATCTGAAACCCCTTCTACTGTTTATTGCTTGACGAGAATAGATTTATTTGTCTCCCTAATCACAGAGCAGAGCTGTGTCTCAGACTGATGCAATTATCAGATGGTATAACAAGCAGAATTCTCTTCTGGATTCCTTTCATCTTAAAATGAAGTCTTATTGCACAACAGTGGGAAAATCAAGACTCCTGCTTAAATGATGAAGACAGATTAATGATAACTTCAATGGTCCATTTTCATCGCATGAAAAAAAATGAGTAAATAGAATTTAACAGACCTCTATTCTAAGCTATTATTTTAAATACTAATTGAGATAGGAATAGGATATTTATCTATTTAATTAATAAGATAACATGGATGACACTTTGAGAGCAGATTTGAGGACAGAGAAGGGACCTGAAGATTGTATAGGGAGCATGTATTTGGGTAGCATGTAAGTTTTACATCTGGCCTACATTTTATGAGAGATGCCATCACTTTTATTAAACATAAAATAAATGTACTTCTATCACTGAAAGCATAATTAATCCTACATTTTAATTCTTAAATTCTATCATTTCTGTAATAAAGAAAGGTGTTTCTCTTGTTCGTAGTCAGTCTGTAAAAACCTACAACAAGCCATGTGTACTTTGGCTCAGTTCCCTGAGCTAGGTTTTGTAAGAACACATGGATAAAGAAGGGACTCTGAGTGTGGCATCTTTACTTCTGGGCCGAGCAAAGGAGCCTGGCATTGTGCTCTCCTCCCCGCCACTGCCATTCTCATCCAGCCCACACTTAGAATTGCATTTTGAAAGACTTCTGTAAATCTGTTTTCCTATTTCCTGTCTAGGAATATATTCTTTCAACTGGCTAATCGTTTCATTAACTGATGTGAATGTGTAAATGTAGTAACCCATGATCAAGGCAGACAAATGAACAGGTGTGGAGAGCTGATACCAATGAGCTGAGACCATTTGTCTCTGTCCATAGGTTTGAACAAATTGTGCCTAAATGGAGTGGCTTGTTAAATACAGTGTGCAAGCCTCATGGCTCACATCTCATAAACTATCAATCCTTTCCATAAACTATGACTCTCCTTATGTCTCATTGAGTCATTTAAACAAAATGACAATTTCATTCCGCTTAAAAGCAGAGATTCTCTCAACACTCCGACATTCTATCTGAACAACAGAAACCTACCTTTCACCCTTGTGAGTGAAAATCATCTTACACAGCAGTCACTGGCCTGGTTTGCTAATCTCTGGTTCGCACAGAGCTCTTCTCCATGATGCATCTTGTTACAAATCAGTTGTGAAACCCTCTACACGTTTCTCATTTCCCTGCAGGTCATTAAAAAGAGTCCTCGGGTAAGGCGTTTCAAAGTTGCATGCCTAGTCTGCTGCGTTCGTTTGCAGGATGACTGTATGGTGTGAAGAACATGGGGACCCAATGACGTTCAGCCCTGTCACCTTGGTGTCTAAGGTAGCAGCTTGACTTGGGCATCACTGCAGTCACTGGAGTAGACAGGACAGATGTCCCCTGCTGCCATTATAAAAACAGTGTCATTAGAGAAGAGGGCTAAGGCACAGAACCTCTGAACATGCAACTACCTAAACAGCACAGAGATCATCTACGTAAGAAACAGGGGTTATGAAAATGTCCCTTAAAGAATGTAACTGTAACCTCAAGCCATTACCATAATTTACTGCAAAATGCAGTCTGGCCTTTCTGTCTTCTTCTCATACTGTGTCTGTAGTATATATTAAGAGATAAACAAATTAATAAAAACTACATTGGCATCCATCCCAGTGAACTTTCCAGTTCTTCTGTGTATGTGTTTATGTGTGTGTGCCATGGGGTGTGTGCAGTTGCACATGTGCATGTCTGCACGTAGAGGCCAAATGTCAACACCAGGCATCCTTCCTCTGGAGTGTTCTACTTTCAATGCTTTTAGCAGGGCCTCTCCCTGGCCTAGAGCTAGCTGGATAGTCTAGACTAGCTAGTCTACGAGTCCTAGGGATCTGGCTGTCTACCTCCTCAGCACTGGGATTACACACACAAAACACCACACTCAGCCTTTTTATGCAGAGATCTGTGAATCAAATGCAGGTCCTCATGTTTGTGAGGCAGGCGCTTTACTGACCGAGCCGTCCTGCCAGGCTCCGCGCTCAATCAGAGTCACAGTGTTTCCACACACTGCTCTGCTTTAAGTTTTTAAACAAGGGATTTCTTTTCTGCAATACCTTAGCTTTCCTCCTGGTCTCCGTCCCTGTCCTACACCACACGCTAAATGGCTGAGAGAAAACTTCAGGCCATACCTATCGATGCTTCATTTACACAATTCAACGTGAAGGAAAACTTACTTTGCATTCAAGGTGGGCAAGTTGCCATGCACTAATGCACTATTGACCCTGCTCCCTTGACTGATGACTGAGGCACAGGGCTCAGGGAAGTGGGGAGGAGTCTGTATTAGGGAGAGAGTGGGAGAGTTGGAGGAGAACACCGTGATTCTGCATGGATCAGCTACAAGGAATTCTGTAGCTGAATTCAGCCAGTGAAGGTCATTACACAATGACACAGGAAACGAGTTGGGAGCGATTCAATAATCTGTAGGTAGAATTTCAGTAATAACAAAATCTATTTTTCTGTGAATGCTAAGTAGGCACCCTCTATAGACTTACTTGGAAACCAAATATGGAAACACAAAAGTAATAAGCCTAGGGACTTAAAACGAGATTTGTTCCACAATATTCCATATTTACCGCACTACGTAAAATCAACAGATGATTTGAAATATCCTCCTTACCGCCATGATCTGAATAATTCATGCATTTAAAGTTTTATGTTAGTTTCTGTGGATATCAGGACTCATATTTCAAACCATTTTATCTCTCAATGAAAATAAAAGAGAACACCGCTTGGAGTTCTCCACTGTTCACTCTGTTGTGAACACACTGGCTGTTCTTCCCTCTGACCCCATACTGCCTCCTCCCCTGGACTACTCCTGTCCTACAACCCAAGGGTCTGCTCTAGACCCATCCATCGGCCACTGAGATGCAGCTCTCCATAAGTCAGGAATCATGCTTTTTATGCAGTATGATAAATCAATGTGCCAAAACATAGATAGGCTGGTGAGATGCTTAGAGAGTTATTTATATCCTCCCCTTCCACCACAATTCAAAGACTTTTCTTTCTCACTTCTATAAAGCTCTCTAAGAAGGAGGGGCATAGCTGTTCCTACTGTAGAGCAGGCATTTGGTAGACACATGGTGGATCACCTTCTTCAGGGATATGTGGTAGGATGCAGGGCTTGAATCAGAGTCACATGTTTCCGTCAAACCATAAGAACTTAGCACAATTAAGCTCACATCCCTCTTTGCCAGGGCATCAAAATGTGCTGTCACGTGTCACGTTGGTGACAGCTGGACATCTGAGGATGCCAGGGGCAGTCATTCTTGGCCCTGACTTTGGTTTCTCCTTTTCTGAAGCTACTCACAACTTCAGGTCATTTTTACTACAGATATATGCCTCCTCACTTAAAATGCATTTTCCATATGTGTGTGTGTGTGTGCGTGTGTGTGCATATATATGTGTATATATGAGTTTATGCTATCCCTATGTAATAATAATGTTTTGGGGGGGTTCAATGAAATGTCCTCCACAGGGTCAGATATTTGGAGACTTGGTTCCCCATTAGGGGTGCTATTTGGAGAGGTTGCAGAGGTGTGGACTTGCTGGAGAAAGAGCGTCACTGTGAGTGGGTTTTGGGTGTTTACAGTCTCACTTCACTGCCCACGCACTCTCTCATGCTTTGTGCTGTGCTTTCTGTCAAAGAGGCAAGCCCTCCGCTTCCTCCTCCTGGCACCATGCCTGCCACTTGCTGCCAGACTGCCTGCCACGATGGAATCTTACTTCTCTGGAATCATAAGTCCAAATAAACTCTTTCATAAGTTGCTTTAGTCATGGTCTTTATTACAGTAACAACAAAAATAAGCAACTAATAAAATGTCCTTGGCCATTTATTTAGATCTATTGGAGTCCAAACCACAGGTTCACGGTTAAACATCTTCTATGCTGCTGTCATTCAAATTGTAAACACTTGAGAATTTTACTTATTCACTTTTTGGCCCTTTTAGGTAAGATCAAGTGAGTGTATCACATTCATTTGTGTTACAAACATATACAGACCAGCCAGTAGGGACCAGAAACCCATGTTATGATTTCACGTCTACTACCTGATTAATAGGAACATAATATTAGTGCACTGTCCCAGAAATGAATCTGATAGGATTGCCTTGCCATTATCCCACCAATTCCACAGTTTGAGAGAGAATGAAGGCACTAGGGGGAAGCAGCATATAGTTCTAAATGTCCTTTCCATTCAACTGATGGTCTTTTGAGAATCCTCATGCCAACCTGGACTGCCACTGAGCATTTTTACCTTCCAATGGTCAAAGAGTAAGAGTGCTTGGGGACCAATTTTAGGGATATGGCATGACTTCTCAGTCCAAGATGTAATAATGCCCTTCCATGCTCCAAAGTAAGAGAAGCAGCCATGAAGTCGTGCAGGGGCTGAAGAAAGGCAGCATCTGTGAAAATGTGCCTTGCATTCTTTGTCAACAGCAAATGTTTGATCCATAAATGCTTTATTGACACATGGTGCCAATGTTACTTACATATATGCTAGCACGTTTGCAGCTTCAGTTTGGCTCTCTGAATCTTTGTTTTCTGTTAAGCAATGCTACTGTGTCACAGTTGCCCCTCTCACTCACCAAGGTTGTTGGTGAGCACACAAGAAAGGTGATAAATGTAAAGGAATTATTACCCAACTGCGGAAAAAGTCCCAAATACTAGAAAAAACAGTTTATAGATATCGATTAAGCAAGCCACTTGAATTAGATCACAGTGTAAGGTTAGGTTTTAATCCATGGCTGTTCTTTATCATACTAATTTTTTTCTTTACAATTTGACATTAAGTTTTTTCAGAACATAATAAAGTATTTTATCTTATTATTGTTATTGTTCACCAGAGAGTATTTTATGGATGCTCCAAAAATCAGTTTTTACGTCCTTGGTCTATTTTATGACTATCTAGGTTTAACATGGATTAATTTAAAAGTCATGAAGTGAGATTAAGGTGAAAGCTGTAATTCATTGAGTCACATATTCCTCTTTGGTTCTTTTATATTTTGAAAGGATTTATTCACCTCAATAAATATACAATGAAGTTGTCCTGTGTAAAACTGCCCTTTAGATCAAAGACAAGCAAGATTGACTCGTGATGGATTCATGAGCTCTAATGTAAGGTTGAAGATTTTCTGGTCTCATAATTGTAAGGCTGTTTGTTCATACCTTTATCCCTGGGGAGAAAAACTAGAACTGTCTAAGTTATTCTTGCAAACATAAAACTTACCAGAACTGACAGCCCAAGGAAGAGTTAGAAACTCAGAATCTTTGAGAGGATGGAGAGACTTGGGGTGGAGATAGAAAACCCTGGAGAAGCCGGAGAATAGAGTGGAGGATGGGAACCTTTGGAAAAGATGAAGATCCTTGTGGAGGATAGAGAGCATTAGGGAGGATAGATCCTGGAGGGGATGGAGTGCCTTAGAGAGGATGAAGAGCCTTGGGGAGGATGGGGAGACTTGGGAAAGATGATCCTTGTGGAGGATAGAGAGCCTTGGGGAGCATGGGGAGCCTTGGGAAAGATGAAGATCCTTGTGGAAGATAGAGAGCATTGGGGAGGATAAAGAGCCCTGGAGAGGATGGAGAGTCTTGGAGAGGATGGAGAGCCTTGGGGAGGATGGAGAGCCTTGGGGAGGATGGAGAGCCTTGGGGAGGATGGAGAGCCTTGGGGAGGATGGAGAGCCTTGGGGAGGATGGAGAGCCTTGGGGAGGATGGAGAGCCTTGGGGAGGATGGAGAGCCTTGGGGAGGATGGAGAGCCTTGGGGAGGATGGAGAGCCTTGGGGAGGATGGAGAGCCTTGGGGAGGATAGAGAGCTTTGAGTAGGATGGAGAGCCTGGGGGAAGACGGAGAACCTTAAGGTAGATGAAGAGCCTTGGGAAGGTTAGAGCCAGGCGTTGTGAGATCAGTATTTATACCTGCTTTTCACTGGACTCTGAGCTAGTTCCCAAAATGGAAAATGCAAAGGCTGACACCAATGCATCAGGGATCCAGGGATTCTGTGATCCAGGCCAGGGTAGAGGTGAGCTCTACTCTCCTGGGATTAGACACAGCATCACTGCCCTTCTGGAATTCATGTGGACAGGGAAAGAATTCACATTTACAGGTAATGAAGTTCACCACTGGTACATCTCACTTTAGATAGTAAGTACTTCCAGAGCCAATCAGAAGGAGGACAAACACAATGACATTTTAAGGATGTGAACAGGTTCATCTTAAACAATTTTACACTGATCAAGCCACACAAACACTAAAAATAACGAGACATAGATATAGAAAGGGATACAAAATAGGATCTACAAAAAAAATCTGGAGGACAGGAAGCAGCCTGTGTAATTCCGTCAGTGTTACAATCAAATACCAAGCAAGACACAATGTGCACACTATGTGCACTAACTTCAAAGAGAAAATAAAAATCCCCACACACATCAGACTTTAAAAGGAGAGATAAAGTTAATTAATGAACATAAGTAAGCTTAAATAAATCACTCTGGTAGAAGACAGTCTCATTTTACTTGATTTTAACACGGTGCACACATAAATAGACAAAAATTTTCATCTAGCTGAAAAAAAATCTTGATGTTTCTGCCAAGAGAAAGGTTGGAAATAAAATAATATAAAATATTTAATTTGCAAACATAAAGCATATTAAATCAGACAGTTGCATAACACAGATATTAGAAGAGATGACCTCATTTAGAATGAATTTAAGTGTATGGAAAAGGTTTGGATTTATGAACAAAAAAAGTAAATTTTTAAATTTAGATATAGGCTCTTTCTCCCCAGGGCAGGGTTTATAACTCCTCAGTGCATACAGGCTATTTCATCCCAAGGCAGGTTTATAACTTCTTTTTTAATGATTTATTTATTTTTATCTATGGACACTGGTGTTTTGCCTATATTTATGCCTGTGTGGCTGTATCAGATCACTTGGAGCTGGATTACAGACAGTTGTGAGCTGCCATGTGGGTGCTAAGAATTGAAGCTGGGTCCTTTGAAAGAGCCCCCAGTGCTCCCAGCAGCTGCGTCATCTTTCCAGGCCCATTTTGTAAAGTCTTAATGGAGCCTCAATTCTGAAGACCCAAGTGCAGATAGGCACAAAATACAGCCCCGAGGAACCCTGATATCTTCAGAGTCACATTAAATCAAAGTCTTCCCTGATGGCAGATATTCAAGCCAGGGTCCCCTTAACTTTAGACTGTGGTCAGCTGGGCTTCAGGTGCAGACTGTCAACCCGGCTATGAAAGGCTGGGGAAGAAAGATCTTAAGCCCAGGTTCTATTGAAGACACAGAGAAGATTAAGGCCATTCTGGGCAAACTAAATGAGACTATTTTAAAAAACATATTTTTAAAGAAAAAGATGAACAGATCTTAGAGCATGGGAGAGCACTTGTCTAGCATGCTCAGCATTCTGGGTTCTGTCTCTAGTGCTACCAGATGAAACACAGAAACAATAGCAAATGGGTAATCATGCCTGCAGCTATTGGTGTAGGAGGGGCTTCTATTTGTGTATTGCCCTCATTGGTTAAATAAAGAAAACTGCCATGGCCTTTTGGTAGGACAGCCCTTAGGTGGGCAGAGTAGAGAGAAGGGAATGCTGTGAGAGAGAAGGCAGTGGAGCAGACGCCATGCTTCTCCAGCACAAGATGGACACTGGTTAGACTCATGCCGGTAAGCCACAACTCAAGTGGCAATACACATTAATGGAGATGGGCTAAAATAATATGTGAGAGTTAGCCAATAAGGGGCTGGAGATAATGGGCCAGGCAGTATTTAAATGAATAC